>CABFWB010001895.1:20781-48089 GCA_902151455.1 Timema bartmani | reverse complement strand
CATTTTACTAGCCTAAATGACAGATAGTGACCATTTTACTAGCCTAAATGACAGATAGTGACCATTTTACTAGCCTAAATGACAAATAGTGACATTTTACTAGCCTAAATGACAGATAGTGACCATTTTACTAGCCTAAATGACAGATAGTGACCATTTTACTAGCCTAAATGACAAATAGTGACATTTTACTAGCCTAAATGACAGATAGTGACCATTTTACTAGCCTAACTGACAGATAGTGACCATTTTAATAGCCTAAATGACAAATAGTGACATTTTACTAGCCTAAATGACAGATAGTGACCATTTTACTAGCCTAAATGACAGATAGTGACATTTTACTAGCCTAAATGACGGAGAGTGACCATTTTACCAGCCTAACTGATGATTAGTGCAAATGTTACTACCCTACGATGCCCTTGCGACTATTTTGCCCGAGTATATCACACGTGACTACGATCCTGTCGGTTTTGACACCCCGTACCGAGAAGTACATGACGCACCCATGTGTGAAGAATTCTCGCTGGGAAGCTGCTAACATGCCAGCACCAGTCTCTGAAACTCTCGCCAAACTTTACTACCGGGGTAACACCTCCCTCACACAATTTAAACAAAACACAATCTCTTATATCCTCGGTCGGGTTATTTAACGAGTGTAGTGGATGCTGTGTTTACTCTGCTCGGGTTCATCTTCATATCCCGACATTGAATAAACACGTGGTGGACTGGACCCTTGGACACTTCACATCACCAGGAAACTCTTCACCAATCAGCCCCTGAATAACTTCACTCACTCATGTTAGTAACACGTGATTTCGAGAAGAAGTGCACCAACATTATCGTCAGTCTATTGCAATCCTAACTCTCTAGACCACGTTATAATCAGTGCAGGTGAGATGTATCCCGTACAGAAACAATATTAATACAGACAAACAAATCAGTCTGATGTCGCCATACCTTGGTGGAGCTCTACCTTGTTCCACTCCATTCAGAGCTTTATTTAAATATCAAACCACACTTTGGAACATTATGAGGATCAATTGTGATCTAATGTGTATCTATCGTATATCAAATTATCCATCAAGCTATATATATATATATATATATATATATATAATATAAATAAATAATAACCAAATAATTCAATAACTTTTTTCACCATAGCACCTACATCATGTCAAGTTTTGTAAGTAGATATTTAATTAAGTCACACGCTATAGAATATTAGTTGACTAATTTATGAAACACAATTTCCATCAGCTTGTTTTACGTACTAAATCCAAATTAAGGAATGTAATCTTTGGACAAAACTAACCATTTCTCGAAAATATGTTGGCCCACACGTTTGGTTATATAAAGAGATGTTGATGTTGGTTGATTACTAGATTTCAGGTGTCTACAAATGACAAAGGAAGGGCCCAACATTAATCCCGACCAGGGATTCAAAGAAAACAAAATCTTATTCTAAAACACATTGAGATATAAATTTTATATATTAAGATGGGGATGTAGGGACGCGAGAAAAGGACAGTGTTTTTTGCAGTTTTTATTGCAAAACATTTTTGGCCAAAAGAAATCAAATAATTATCCAGTAGAAATATGTATATTAATTCTCTTCAGAAGGTGATATAAACAGTTGTTGGATATCTGTCGAGGGTCACCTGGAATTTAATGACAACTTTCTTCATTTAAAAAGTTTCTCATCTAATACCAGATATTCAACAATTGTTGATATCACCAAATGAAGAAAATTAAACTCTATGTTTCTACTGATGCAATATTTTACTTATTTTGGCAAAAAACAGAAATGTTTTGTTATAAAAACAGCGAAAACTCTGGCCTTCTCTCGTTCCCTTGACCTCTGCCAGTGGAGGAGCTGAGAGTACTGCCAGTGGAGGAGCTGAGAGTACCACCAGTGGAGGAGCTGAGAGTACTGCCAGTGGAGGAGCTGAGAGTACTGCAAGTGGAGGAGCTGAGAGTACCAGGAGCTGAGAGTACCGCCAGTGGAAGAGCTGAGAGTACCACCAGTGGAGGAGCTGAGAGTACCACCAGTGGAGGATCTGAGAGTACCACCAGTGGAGGAGCTGAGAGTACCGCCAGTGGAGGAGCTGAGAGTACCACCAGTGAAGGAGCTGATAGTATCACCAGTGGAGGAGCTGAGAGTACCACCAGTGGAGGAGCTGAGAGTACCACCAGTGGAGGAGCTGAGAGTACCACCAGTCGAGGAGCTGAGAGTACCACCAGTGGAGGATCTGAGAGTACCACCAGTGGAGGAGCTGAGAGTACCACCAGTGGAAGAGCTGAGAGTACCACCAGTGGAGGAGCTGAGAGTACCGCCAGTGGAGGAGCTGATAGTACCACCAGTGTTTATTGCTAGATACGTTGTGTGAGTGTTTGTAAGAGTCGGTCGGGTAATGTCGCTAGGATAACTTGGTCAGACTCTGGAGTTACTTTCAGGAACATTGTTTGAAGTATTAATAAAATAATAATTTCAATAATGAACATTATCTTAATAGATAGTTCTTCAGTTGATAAAATTAACATATAACCTAAATCTTAATAACATAACGCAGGCCAGATCAAAATATTAAATAAAATGTGAACCATATTAACATCAAATAGTCCCACAACTCAAGTATTAAAATAGTATGGAAGAACGCAACGCTGTATAATTAGTACTAGTACAATAGTAGGCAAGGTTTCCATCCTAATATACACATTCGGACAGTTGTCTTTGTAATGTTGGCAACATATATGTAGCTGACGATCTCCACACGTCCATCACAGACTCTACCTTAGCACATCAGTGAAAGATGACCCTGGGAATGGCTAGACTTCTGGGTAGCTCAGTGGTTAGAACATTTGCGCGCTAAGTCAAAAGTCCCGGGCTCGATACCCGTGTCCAACTGTCATTTTTTTTAGTTATTCGATTATTAAAATAGTGTTCAAACAAATATTTTGTTCTATTTACTTTGTGGATGTCCTGGGAATATTACGTTCGTGTATTTATGAGGGCAAGAAATGGAAACACGGCTTTTTGACTGATTTCTCACGTCGGAAACTTTTCAATTCCAAAGTAATGCATTACTCTCTATTTCTACGAGTACGAAGAAAATAAACTTTTATGTGAGCACAAATACATTTATATGACGTATGAATAGCCATATATACGTCAATACGTCAGCTACCCCAGCTCACACAAAATATAACATGAAGATGATAAAAGTCCGTTTCCCTTGCACACACACACACACATACACACGCACACGCACGCACACACACACATACTCATGTGAAATATATTTTACCGAGCTTTCAATAAAAATACCGAGAAAGGTTTAGACATTTCCTTTTTTTTTTACGTCCAACTCCTTTGAGAGTAAAAAGTATCTCTCCAATGTATGAATATTTTAAAACACCTACATATATTTTTATTCCATGTATGGGTCTAGCTCGACAATAAAATATTTAATGACATTCGTATTTTTCTCTTTTTTTTTCGTTGGTAAAAAAAAGGGTTTAGTTTAAAAAGATATCGCAATTTAAAATGGCTATACATATCATGGGTCGTAACTATTTTATTACCCCTAAAATAAAGTTTTTAAAAATATTTCAGGAGGTATTCGGGCTGTCTGCTATTCGGAATTTAATCTGGAACTTCATGTTTCCTTTAATTTTAAATTTGTAAAATTATTTGCTCGAAGGCACGACTTTAATTCTATGTTGATGTCAAAAATAACAAAACAATTTTGTTTTCAATGTACAAGAGAAGGGTTGGTTTGGGGTGGAACGCAAGCTCCCCCAACTCTCGGGATATACATTGGTGGTCACGTGTTATAAGGCGTCACACTCGCAATAGGCCGATAGGGAGGTCGGGATTCTGATGTCCACCTGGTGGACTAAAGGTGTATTTACTAGGACACTCGTTCCCCCACCACTCCACCTAGATATAACATTCCACCTCTTTCACTCCACCTAGATATGACATTCCACCTCCTTCACTCCACCTAGATATAGCATTCCACCTCCTTCACTCCACCTAGATATAACATTCCACCTCCTTCACTCCACCTAGATATAACATTCCAGCCCCTTCACTCCACCTAGATATAACATTCCACCTCCTTCACTCCACCTAGATATAAACATTCCACCTCCTTCACTCCACCTAGATATAACATTCCACCCCCTTCACTCCACCTAGATATAACATTCCACCTCCTTCACTCCACCTAGATATAACATTCCACCCCCTTCACTCCACCTAGATATAACATTCCACCTCCTTCACTCCACCTAGATATAACATTCCACCTCCTTCACTCCACCTAGATATAACATTCCACCTCCTTCACTCCACCTAGATATAACATTCCACCTCCTTCACTCCACCTAGATATAACATTCCACCTCCTTCACTCCACCTAGATATAACATTCCACCTCCTTCACTCCACCTAGATATAACATTCCACCTCCTTCACTCCACCTAGATATAACATTCCACCTCCTTCACTCCACCTAGATATAACATTCCACCTCCTTCACTCCACCTAGATATAACATTCCACCTCCTTCACTCCACCTAGATATAACATTCCACCTCCTTCACTCCACCTAGATATAACATTCCACCTCCTTCACTCCACCTAGATATAACATTCCACCTCCTTCACTCCACCTAGATATAACATTCCACCTCCTTCACTCCACCTAGATATAACATTCCACCTCCTTCACTCCACCTAGATATAACATTCCACCTCCTTCACTCCACCTAGATATAACATTCCACCCCTTCACTCCACCTAGATATAACATTCCACCTCCTTCACTCCACCTAGATATAACATTCCACCTCCTTCACTCCTGTATCATTAGTTAGTTGTGAAAGATGTGAATAGTTTGGGCGACGCTGCACTAAAACATCTAAACAAGATTTTGCTCAAGAGTTTTTTAAAAGAAATATTTATTGGTACGATCTTCCGTCAACGAATTAAAATGAATCGGGTAATTTTATAAGGAGTTTCCAGAGATTCGTTTGGAGGGAGACTGTGATATGTCCCCTAGTTTTAGAGCTAACTAAAGTAAGACACTATTTTGTTGGCAAACTTATTTTAATAGTGAATCTAGATTCAATTGAAGAAAATGTGTAAAGTAATTTGAGGGGGAAGGGATGAATTTATCTAATAAGTTAAGCTCAATAAACTCCAAGTTTTATGGAACGGCCTCTTAAGCTGAAGAGGAATTTAATTTGATTACGAACCGATTAACAACAAAACGAAATTATACCATATAATTTAAATGGTTTGGGCTTACATAAGAAGACGAAACAATGTTTTTGACGGGAAATCAATCAAAGTGTATAATAAAAATGAAAAAAAAATTAAATTGTTTCTTAAAAAAATACAAGCAATTAGAAGGGATATCAGTTGTTCGTACTTAACATTGGATACACAACTAAACACAACTAGGACAGTTACACAATACTTTCCCGTGACTTTTATAGCATGTGGATTTTACTGTGCTTTTAATCATATTTTCAAAGTTTAATGACCTATCTGTGCCTTCAAACTATAGTAATAATAATAATAATAATAATAATAATATCATCTCGAATGTGAAGGTCAAGGGTCGAGAAACTACAATGATGACATCTAGCGGTGTGTTTTGTACTAAGTCCAGGAGTGACTGCTATAGTTCCATTATATACTTTCTTCTTGTTATAAATTTGATCAAATATCTCCTGCTCCACATAATTCTTATTACTTGCCTAGTTATGTCCCATTTTCAAAAGTACAGTCAACTCTGGTTATAATGAACCTCTACGGACTCAGATATTTTGTTCACTATGTCCGAAGTTCACTACAACTGATTTTTTTAAATCTTAAAGTAGTGGCTTAGTGACAAACAAAAAAGAGTTCAAATACAATCAATCTATATTAAAATATATTAATTAATCGTTAAAAATCAGTTGTATGCTTCTGCTTATTGCATACAGTTTTAATTAATATTTTTTCCAGATCCTTCTCTAGAGTCTGTGCTTTTTCCACACTTGATTACACAATCCATGCATTCAAAAAACTAAACTGAGTAGAAAAGTATAATTTTTTTGAGTTTCGTGTACCCTCTCGAAGAAAGGGATCAGTGATAACAATTACTAAATGGCCACAGACTGCCATTCACTGTCCTGTAACTCCTGTCGTATTAATACAACTCAGAAGACTGTATTTCTTTACTTGCCGCAGAGAAAGGTATTCAAACTTAAGTCAGGTCAGTGAGTGCACTGGCTGTTTAAGCTCGGCCCTCCCCCCTCCCCCTCCACATTCAGTACTTTCAGTCAAGCTTTGTGCTACCTAAACAGGAACTCAGGTAGAGAATCGGTGTCTTCAAGTTTGAACAACCAAAAAGTGATGTTTTTAAAGAATTATGATGTTAGAGCGACATTTCTTATTGAAAGTTTCAATTTTTCCGTTCACTAAAACCAAAGTTGATTCTATTATATGTACATGAAAATATTTCTGTCAACAGTTTATTTGCTGATTCTTACAGGTTAAGAGTTTGAACACTAATTGCTGATAGGTTAGCCCAACATTCTGAAATTGTAAAGATTGTTATGTGACGGTCACAATTGTGTACGACTATATTACCTGCCGTGCCTTCAATGTTTAAAGTCACACACTCAAACAATATGTATGTGTCCAAACAAGTTAAATATGTTCTAACTGTGTAATCAGTGCCATTAGTTGACGCATGCGCAGATATGTCTGTCAAATTGTAGTTGCTATCGCAGGGTGTTAACAATGAGGTGTGGGTGTTCCAGCTGTACTCAATGACAGGATTGTCTAACTTGCAGGGGTATGATTGTCAGAACCACAGAGATAAGTCAAAATAGGAGTTTGGTCTAATTACATTCCCCCGGCTTACCACACTACACACTACACACTACACCCAGACCAGTGAAGTAACAGCTCCAGCGGTCTATAACAGTCTAACACTGAGAATACAAACCAACCAAACAATTCACTCTCATTGGATGAGAGACGTTACATCTCGTGGAAACATAGAAGCGTTATTCTAGAATATATTGAAATACAATACAACATAATAAAATGGTTTTATAAACAATTTAAGGTAAACATAAAATGAATGTGAGTAATAACAATAACAAAAATAACGCGTTCAGGGAGAGTCCCTCTTCTACAGAATCCCATCGTGTGAGTAGCCATGGAATAAACAAAGCATTCGTGGTTTGGATTTGGTAAATGTCAGTGACAGTCAAGATTCATTCTTAGATTGTTTTTCACAAGTTACAAAAAATAACGTTTGTATATTTTTATCAAACAATTTCTTACGCGATTGTTTATACTAAGGGTAGAGTTTTAACTAGACTCAATAAATGAAGAAAGTAGATATTAGTACACAAGTACAACATCATTGTGTCATTTGCACTAATTACAATCATAACTCAAGGCCAACGAGTGCTTTCCGATGGGACGATGTAGTTTAGTTTTTACAGCGGTTGGTGCAATTTAGCAAAGGTTATCCTAAGAATGAGTTTTGTTATATTTTACTGTCGAGTACATTGTGGCTTATATTGATTCCCTAATTCGACTCTGGATCAAAAATTTTATTTTCACTTTACTATACAACCTCAACCTCATCAGATAGCGATATAATATTCAATCCTCTCATTTGAAGATACGCGGTAAATTCATTCAATTCAAATCCTTTTAATATTGCAAACAAGTAATTTACATATACAACCACTCCACCGCTTCGGTTAAGTGCTTTTTTTGTTTCGCTTGGAAAAAACACTCTTTTATATTTTATTTTTCACTTTCGCTAACAACCATTTTCAATTCTTCTTTTCGTCTGTATCTTTTTACATCTTTACCCTCTGCCCCTTCAACCCGTGGTTCCTCAGGGGGAGAGAGAGAGAGGAGAGTGTAAAACTGTTGGGGGGGGGGTGTTACCACCCCTACCATCCACCTTTATTTTGTCTTATATCTTTATTCCAACCCTTGCATTCCATCCCCTGACATGTTGTGTTCTCCGTGTTGGCAGTTACCACCCTTGCAAACATTTACATTTTAATGATTTCGGGTAGGTTTCTGTTTTTAATTTCGCAAGGGGGGGTAGGTATGCCTTTGTGTCCATAACCCTCCCTGTCTCTTCAATCTACCCTTAGCGGGTGAGTGACCCAAAGACATAGACAAGTGTACAAATTATTTGGGTGATATGAACAAAGTTGAGTAACTCAAGGAATTGTACTGTCAATTAATATTAAATAAATATCATTATGTTTATTTTTGGCCAAGAATAGTTTTATAATAAACCTCGATGAAAGTTGATAAGCTCTTTAATCACAAACTCTTTTAAGATAAATCTATTGATAACATAACATAAATCGGTCAAGGGTAACGCTGGATGAATTTCATGAGTTAAATGAAGTTATGTTAAGCTCGGTTACACCATATTAATTGAACTTAGGTGAGATAGTACTAGGGAACTTAGGATAATTAATATTAGGTTTATTACTATAAGTTTAATTTAGGATACTTTGTGTTTAAATAAATCAGATTAATCTAAGTTTTGTGGAAATAAATATAAAACTTAACCAAAATTGATTTTTCTAGAAACTTTGTGAGAATATTTGAACAATCATATAATATAATTTCAAAGGCTTTATTCAAGTTAATTGCTATATCATTTAGTGAATTACTTCAAATACGAAACATGAGAAGTGGACTAAATGGCCTGCATTGGTTTATGACAGAAAATTCTGTTTTAAACTTTTATACACCCCTGTTCCGGCAAGATCGGAGTGATTAAAGATCTACTTAGCACTTTCACTGTTCTTTCCTTTGTGATTTTATATTTTAAAAATATATATGTGGCTAGAAATTGTTTATCATTAGAGAGACAAATAATTCGTTTTAGATTAACTTATTTTTCTTTGTATTAATTAAGCAATACAATAAACCTTTGCCATTACAAGTCTCTATTGGGTAGGAAATATTGTATGGAAACATCTCTTTGTAGTGAATTAATAATTGTTAACACTGGGCTATTTTCGTACATGAACCGAAATAAATGAACTCTTCATGTGACGATATTTAGGATTAAAATGGACGGATGTTTATACAGCCCCTGAATATTTAATACAAAATCAACATTTTAAACAATTAATACAGTTTATGATACTTTATCCTGTTGCGGCACAGATTAGTGTAATTCCCTGGCACGGGCTTCAACCGCCTTTGGTACGTTGGTTTGAATCCAGGTTGAAACAAAGGAGTCTTACTACCCATCTCAGCGATACATATTTAACTATGCTGAAGGGACAGTGACAAGAAAGGTAGATTGAAAGAAAATGCACTCGAATTTTTGTGGAAGGGGAGAGTGAAATAATTAAGTAAAAAACCACCCTTATTACACCCTGACAGTATTTGAGCCCATACGTACCTGTTTACGAGAAACCAGACCAGACGAGCTCAACGCCTTAGTCCCCGTAGCCACTGATGTGGGTTATTGGTATCTGCTGGTAGGTTAATAATCACACCGCCAAATAAAACTCTACTGTTCTTATCTGTATAAGTCAGGAATCAACTGTACCGGTGGTCACAAGAGTTAAGCTGTCAGACTAATCTGGTCTGGTTTACTTGTGACCAGGAGGTAGGGGTTCAAATACCAGCTGGGTGCATTAAGGGATTGTTTTCACCTTTCCTCCACGTTGATAAGGCTATGTTTCTTGCCATCTTCAATCCTAATCCTGAACCCTAATCTTAGGTCGTTAATAACCCTGGAGTAAAACTCGCTACTAATACAATAATACAATAATACAATACACCAAACGAGTGTGTTCCCTCGATCGGACTTGCTTTAGACAAAATCCACACCTTTGATACAAACCAGTGATAGAATCTCCAAACCAGATACAATACTACCCCACCCACCAAATTCCCTACATCACATTTACAAACCTCTAAATCCTCCAGGGATTTGAACCCGGTAGTCATCAAGAGCCCACTCTCAAATGGAGAACTACTCCGATCCCCCCCCACTGGACCAGTTCCTCTCCGTGTAATCTCCCAAAGTGGTGCAAGGATCGCATTTGACGGTCTGATGGGGGCGACCGGAGAAGTGGGAATCTCGTAAAAAGCTACCTTGAATGTGGAGTTTCTCCCCTCCTTGTTTTACAGCCCGGGCTGGTGGCTCGGCTGCTGCGAGGAATTATTTATTTAAAATCTTGTACGAGCGCATTTTCTTCAAACCAAGCCGGATTAACTGTAAGGGGAGGAAACAAGATGAATCGTGGAGGAGGTTTCAGGGGGAGGGGATGCTATTTCTACACGCGCAGGGGGGGGAGAGGAGAGGGGATAGCTATCACTCCTGGACTTCTCAAAATATCTCGCATGCGATCTTTCACCCGACGAGTCACAAGTTATTTTTATACGGGAATTATCTAGAGACGCCCGCGAGGGAATGTCTACACAAACATCGGCCGAGGCAGATAAATTACAATATCACTTGGTCTCCGTATCCGTGGACACGTCAACTAAGGTTTCAGTCCCATCTGAGTTCGCCAGTGACGGGTGAGGTATCTTGATCTAATCGACGACGGATGTGTTCTTCCTAAACGGTTTCCCTACACAAATGCGACTACACATCTTTTAAATTCGATCCTCCTCCCTCAGAAGTGTAGATATGCATACATCCGGGACAGGTAGTAAGACGTCATGTTTGAAGAGTATTCACATAAAATATAATTAAATGTTTAAAGTTTTATTTATTTTTAAAACTTATACAAAAATATTAATCAACGAACAACCAAAATCGAGCATAAAACTACGTAACGAAATTTTTGCTTAAGTCAATAATTAAAAAAATTCTAGAATATTTAGTTCGTTTGATTACTGTTGTGGAGGATGTTGGAGTTTGAATCCCAGTTTGATGTATTGCGGGTGTTTTTTGCCAAATGGTTTCCCACTTTATCTCCACCCAAATGTCCATGTATCCATGAGTACAACTATGCGGATAGACGGACGGGTAGTAAGATATAGTGCACATTAATTAAAGCCAATGAAAGATATCAAATTGTAGATGGTTTTTTATCTTTTGGCGATTTTATTTGTTTATATTGTTTACTCAATAGCATTTTTTATATTCTTCTGAAACATTCTGTAATAATTCTATAAACTTCACTCAGCAATATTTTTACTGTATTTATAAAATCTAAATATGAAAATAAATACTTTATTTTATATTTTAAGATAATTTAAACATAACAATATTTCTTATTATAAGACCCCACCCCCTTGTAAAGACTCAATTGCACCCTCTCCAAGCAAGAGCCACCCCTTGTAAAGACTCAATTGCGCCCTTTCCAAGCAAGAGCCCCTCCCAGTCTATATTCAAAGTATTATATCCCCGAAACAACGTCAATGTATTGAAGAGCACGTCTCGATATTGACACAGTTAACTCAACTCTGTTGTTTTCCTCTGGTCGACCGGGTTTCCTATTGATCAATATTCATAAGATCCAGAGTAATAATAATAATAATAAATACCGTACAGTCGCTGCCGGACATATATGGCAGTAACAACATCCACATGTGCTGTAAATATGGCGGACTCTTGACTCTGTGATCCAGAGTTCGACTCCGGACTAGAGACACTGTCTGCACACAGATGACGTCAGCTCGATATTAACAAGAGCTAATATTATCATCATATCAGGTCTATAACGTACAATTTCTGAACCAACTGATTATATCATCACTTAACTTAAATCTAGAACAAAGACAACTCCCACGCTCCTGACTGTTAATTTATCACTGTGACATCACTGTGACATCACTGTGACGTAATAAATTATTACATTTACAAACGTAAGCCTATGATCATATATTTTAAAGGGATGAAATGTTGTAGAATTAACGGTAAGCTTCGTCTGTAGTTTCGGGCGAGTAATGGATGTCGGCCACGTCTGGTCTGGACTGAGTCAACCTAGCCACGTCTGGTCTGGACTGAGTCAACCTAGCCACGTCTGGTGTGTACTGAGTCAACCTTGTTTCTTACGGGAGGTTGAGGTCAGAATCCCGGTCAGATGTACTAAGGGTCCTATTTCCTAAATGGTTTCCTACACTTTCTCCACGCAAATACGGGTACATTTCTTCTAAATCTAACCTAACAAATCGTTGTAATTAGTACCTATGATCCCGGACGGGTAGTAAGACGCGGTGACAGAAACAATATTGTCTCCGAGAGAAGAGAATGTGGTGGTATTTCCCAGACTGTTTGTTGGTTTCTCCAGAGAGAGTTATCAGTTTAGTTCCCCGGGGCTGCCATCAGTGGCGTGTCGCGGTGGAAATGCGAGGTGTTACCACTCACGTGGTCTGGAGGGAACTTGTAGGAAAGGGGAAAGAAGAGAATGTTGGGGGGATTATTTCCCCCGCGCACCCAAATAGAGTCGTCTAAATTCAAAAGAGAACATTGCCTCGCAAAGTAATTTAAAAGGCAGGGTCTGGGAGAGAGAGAAAAATAAAATAAAACAAGGGATGCAAGAAGGATGGGCGAAAGAGGGTGGGTAAGGGAGGGGAAGCATCAGCTGTTAAACTGATACCTCTAGCAGAGTACCGGCTTCTTATCCCCGGGATGCACTGGTAACTTGTCAGCTTTTATCTACACCGCAAAAAAAATTAGTTATCATTTAATCTGCCTCAAAATAGGATATTAGTTTGATTGACCTTGACAAATTCTTCCAGATAGAGAGGACGGGAAACCAAACTCCGTGTGGCAAGGCCGGGAAGTATTTATGGACCTTACCTGTTGAGTTCCTGATATAACTCAAGTTATTGGGTGAATGTATGGAAGTTATTGAGACAGGGTTCCCGATGTCGTCACAAAGTCACAAGAGGTCATTAAAGAAAGGTCTTGAGCTGTCACAAAATGTCACAGCTTACTACAACTCTTATGACTTGTACAAACAAGAAAGTGGCCTTCTATAGAAGGAGTCGCAGTAGAGATAGAATGTTTTATATCATTACCATACAATAATGGCGGCAATCAAATAATAATAATGATCCGTATAGAATCCAAACCATGAGCCCTTATTTTATAAATACTTATATAAAGTCTAGGATTCGATTACCAATGTTTATCCTGCACAATTAGGTTGGTCCGTTTGACAAAGTGGCAAATAAATGTTATGGCGTCTAGTTGGTGTATTAAGCTAATAGAAGCTAACCAGCCATTAAAAAAGTGAACCTACTTATTTTTTAAATAATAAAGCCGCACCATGTTTTCATTGAGCAGTTAAAAACGTGATGAGTCCCCCACACATAGAAACCAAAATAAAACTTGATGTTTGCCAGAGAATGTAATCCACCCACTTAACGAGAAGGTTCTCCAAGACATGTAGCCTGCTATCAAGTCCGCGCTAATTTAAGGTAATTAACTTTGCCTCGGTTAACTGACCCCAGTACAAACCAAAATTAACGGAAGTAATTTGTCTCACGGAATAATTAACTCGAAGTAATTTAACCTTACAGCTGGTAAGTTTAACCTAGCATTTAAATTCTAAACACAGCCATGTTCTGAGATGGGGGGTTAGTGCCACGAGACAGACAATGAAAGAGAAAGTGAGAGAGAGGTGAAAGCTTGCTGACTCCAGAAGTACAAGTTGAAAAGAAAGTTAAGGGGGCAGGGAAGGTTACGGGACGTTTCTTTTGAGTGAAAACGAAAGTTTACAAATTAAGTTTTCATTAGTAAGAAAAGAAATGAGGTGGAAATGTTATTCTTACTTTGTGTTTAGTTATTCGGTCTTGATAAGCTTTTCAATCTTGTTGGTTCAACCAGGACTTGTAGTTCCTCGAGCGAAGCTGGTATTTACCGAGATACCTGCTTACTTTTTATTATCTTTATTTGCTGTAGTAAAATTATTCTTAAACTGATCTACATCAGCTTATTTTAATTAAATATTAGCATATATTTCACAGAAATGCTCAAATTAGTGGTAAAAATAATAATATTAAAATATACAGTGCAATGCTATCATTTTATTTTATTTTATTTGAATAATAACGTAATATTTTCTGTATTTAACTCTTTCTCTAGACTGAAATGTAAAGCTAGTTTATGTCTGTCCTTGTCTTACTTTAGACTTTAAACCATAAATTCAGTATATTGCGAATCTGACACCTTAGTCTGAGTGACCAGCTATCTGTGTGGTCGTGGTGTTGGTGCACAGCGTCATACTACCCAACCACGGTATTATAGATTCTATCCATCATCGTTTGAACTTACAGGTTTACTTGTGCCCTTAATAACAAATCTATAAATAAATAATTTGTTGTCTAAATAAATTAAATTGAATGTGCAACATTTGGTTTACCAAATTAGTAAGCAAATGTAATCCCCTCTCCCCCCATACAAATCTCTCTGTATCCACCGGATAATCAAGTCCCGAACGAGCGAGGCTCGGATCATATATTCACACTTAGCTAACCCTCCTCAAGTGTCAGCACCGTCCATAACTCATTACATTAATGAATGGTCTTTTGATCTAAGCAATCCAAAAAATGGTCGTTAGTTTGACTTCCAGCAAGAGTAGTTTTGTAGGATAACCATGTAACTGATGTTAAGGGTCAGTAAGTATGAATGAAAATTTAATGGACTCTTAAAATAACGTGATTTTTGTCTTAGTTCAAACTCTAATAAAAATATTAATAAATGTATTATTTAATTAATTTATTCTTTGTTTACCTTTAAATATAAGTAGCTTTCTTTAGTTGATTCCACTATGGTATGGCCAATAAGATAGATCCATAGTGGTTGTTAAACATCTATGATGAGTGATCAGTGTAAGAGCCCGAAGTTGAGATTGGTAATGTCCAGCGACTGTACCTGCGGTCAGCCAGGACATAATTGACCGATGTGAAATATACATTAAGCTAGCTTTGGGTGCTCGGTACTTGTCAGACTTGAGTTAAGATCAATATATTTTCCTGGGACAAGACGGTAATAACAGTTGTCCGCTCTGTCAGGAAATAACGATCCATCTCCAAGGAGTTACACTGCCTTGCGCAGTTACTTGGGTAACACAATGTAACTCATACATTTAATTACCTTATCGCATTTAGTGAGCTGTAGTTACTTAATCTTAGATCCAAACTAAGGAGCAGATGTGCTTCCTATTTGCTCTAGTGATTATTTATGCACAATTTACGCCAATCTGTGAAAGTATTAACGCTGTTATGACAGGGTTTCCAATGTCCTAGAACACTGGTTGAGGTCTCCAAAGAAAGGTCTTGGGCTGTATAACTTCACAAACATCACTAACTGAACTAACTACTGTTGATCTTTATTACAACCCTCTGTTTATCCTTTCTTAGATCCTCCAGATTGAGTTCAATACGTGCTCAAACACAAATAGTTATCGTTGTGTCCTTCCAGCCTGAATATATTATTTCAAACCTTAATAAAAACACCCAAATTAATTTTATTTTTTTTGTGTTTCATTACAATTAGAGCTTTTCCATAAACTTTGTCTGGAATATTCAACAAACTGATTGCCCTATAATGCCTACATTCACTCTTCCTGCCTTTGCACAAAGGAAACATGACAGTAATCTTCCAGTAAGTAGGAACGTTCACAATCCCAGCACACACATTGAACAACTCACACAATCTAGCAAGTAGTACCTTGCTCCCACACATTGAACAACTCACACAGACTAGCAAGTAGTACCTTGCTCCCACACATTGAACAACTCACATGATCTAGCAAGTAGTACCTTGCTCCCACACATTGAACAACTCACACAATCTAGCAAGTAGTACCTTGCTCCCACACACTGAACAACTCACACAGACTAGCAAGTAGTACCTTGCTCCCACACATCGCTCTCTACTACTGTTTCCATCTCAGATCATCTCACCACGTCATTCTGAGTGCCATAACTCTCTCCTTGCGCTCGTTCTCTTTACACACTTTCAAAACACCTTCTTTTGTCCTTCAAAATCACCCTGCATTCTTTCTCACGTGGTTTTGGTGACACGGATCTAGGCCGTTGATTGGTGCTTAATGCCGTCATTGTAATCTCCTAGTTGGCAGATTCTAGCTAGTGTGTATACTAGAGCAGAGCTCTGGCCAGTTGGTTCCAGACAGTTGGTGTAGACAGTTGTGAAGTGTGTACTAAGATGAGTCCGTTTAGCGACGTAGTGCCTTACGCGCCATGAGTGTAACTACGATTAAGACAATGGTAAGACTGGTAATACAATAGTAAGACAATGGTAAGACAAAGCTGCCAAGGTAAGTGAGAGATCTCAAGCTATGTCACGTGATGATAATGGTGACCGGGGATGGGTGAACGAAGCATTCGACAGAAGGTGTCTTGAGTTCGGCGGCCATGTATGAGAGCAGGTTGCTTTGTGAAATAAACCAACAGTAGTGTGTGTGATTGACTGTGTTTCCTTGAGTCTGTCGCTTGGAACCCTCCCCTACAAATGATAGCCAGTAGTCCCGAATATTTTGGTGTGGAAGTGAAATAGTGAGTCTGTAACCTTTATATATTGGTGTCAGATGGGGCAATAATGTCGGCCAACCTTGACATTTTGGTTTATAAGAAGCGTGATCGTGATTATGAGTCAGGCCTTCACATCCTGGTCATCATAGAGACTTCCGGAACCCCTTTACATACATTTGATCTAATCTACTTTTCATTGGAATTCAAAGAAAATAAGCTTTGAATGACAGTAATATGACTGTGCTAGTTGAATAAGTTTTGATCGAGATTCCACTTGTTTTCACCCTTTTATCAGCAACACTCGAGGAAATAAACGCTACGAAACAATCGTAAATATTTTACTACACAGTCTATTTTAGTTTGGAGCAACATTTACTGTAATCGGTTACATTATACCCCATTTATAATTATTTGTCTCCCCTAAAAACAAGTGCGCACTGTTATTTATCATGTAAACATTTCCCAAATATTAATTTCGAAACAAACCTTTAGAGACATTTCCAAAGAATTAGGAATCTATAAACATCAGTACAGTACCATTAAATTTATTTCTAGAATCTTTATCGCTCTTTTCACCTCTAGATGTGACTCACACACATATATATATACCAATTTTGTGCGGCGCATCAAACGTCAAGATCCACCATAATGTAATGGTTGAAAATATCCATCACTACAATAATGTATCTATGTGATAAAGTAAAAAAATCGAACCCAGGGCTTTTGGCTTAGTACTGCAATGCATTGGCGTACCAAGTCAAGGGTCCCGGGTTCGATTCCCGTGTCTAGGTGTTAATTTTCAATTTAAATAATATGATATTTAGATGCGGTTATAACCGTAATTATCAAATATAATAGCTTGGCTGTTAAATCCATCGTAGTTAAAAATAGCTCGACAAGACTCGCGCCAGATGCGGTCCACGATCCACCTGTTGAAGACCTTCCCCAGCTCATCTCATTAATGGATCCCCCCCTTATCCTCTGATCAATCCCCTCTCTCCCCTTAGCAGGGGGACAGGTCCCCCATTTTTATCTGAGTCCACACAGCTCTATTAAAAGTCGGCTGGCTCTGTATTGGGCGCGGCCCCTGCACATGCAACCCGCACAGCACCAATTAACTTTAAAAGGAACTTAACCCCCCTCCCCGCACCCACGAATGACAATAGAGATCGAGTGCAATGCGAGTCTGTCACCTTAGACCATCCATCCCCCGCTGTGGAACATTGGAGTGACCTTGTTACGAGGTGTGGGACCAGATGTATCAGCATTTTCGTAGAGGTAGAACGGGAAACACTTATGGAAAAACACCTTCTGTACACGAGCCCGGATTTAAACCCCAACCTTCTGGTCAGTGGCAAACCAGGCTTGATGAAACTGGAGCCTTAGCCTCAGTATGGGTCAGCTCTAGTTGAGTATTTAAGAAGAAGAAGTTTCCTCAAAATTCCTCATCTTCCTCTTACCTAGTCTACTGTCAGATAATCTTAAGACCGTCATAGTCAACTCTGGCACTTTTCTCGCCAATACCTCGTCATGAGAACTTTCTGTCTGTCCGTCTGTCTGTCTGTCTCAACAAGTCCTTTTGAGGTTTTCGTCAGAGCCCGCGAACTAATTAGCGCTCCCTCGCTCTGTCGCGGATTTCAGGCTTTGAGGGTTCGAAGCTCAAACAAAGACCCCCCTCCCCTCTCACAATACCAACCCCTTTTATGATGTCACGGTTCAGTGCAGAGCCCCTCAAGTTTTCGGGCTCTCATTGTGTCAAAATGGATGAGGGCGCGCATCGAGGGACGTTGATTGCGACGAATTGAGGGGATATCCTCTGAAATGTGGGATCTATAATCCCCCGCGACAAATCGTGTCGGGGGATATCTTCAGGGTTATTTGACAGACCCTTGTAAAAACACAATATGTTATTATACTATTGACAGTTGACCGTGCAAACAGAGCCATGGAGTTGCCAACGTTGACAGAATATTACTAACTGCCTTACAACTGTTTGAACTGACGTCATCTTTCTGTGGTCACAGCTGAAGATCATATATATCAGTGGCAAGGGCTCCCAAACTTCTTAGACCAGAGGAATACACTAATATTATGAACTTTCAATGAGGACAGTTACCCGCACCGGTGGCCTCGTGGTCTAAGGCGCTACCCTCACAGTAGACTAGACTGCCGATATGACGTAGAGATCGACGTTCAAATCTTGGTCGGATGTACTCAGGGTGGTTTTTCCAAAATGGTTTTCCACTCTACCTCCCCGCAAACGCCGGTACACTGCTTCTAAACTCAACCTTCCTCGTACCTACCTCACGAGTGTAAATATGCGGTTAGCCCAAGTGTAGTAAGTATGTTATTCTTTATTTTGGGCAGCGCGCCTTACTACCCATCCAGCGGACCGGCATATTTACACCACATGGAGCAGAAACGAATAAACAATGCATTATTATTGGGGTAAAAGGAGAAAAAATTGTTTTTAATGATAATAGTGACTATTAGGTTAAGTTAGTTTGTAATTCGTCTGCTAATAAGGACCTCTGTCCTAGTTTGTTTTATCGATGTTGCAACGGTTTCAGATGTTTTGTCCCAAGACGATGAGTTCGGAGTTTTACTAAATATCTTAGTACAGCTCGGATATTGTTGGCTTCCAGGGAAAAAAGAGCTCTTAGTAACCCCCCGCCCCTCTCCACCTCATATCGTGGCGGGTCACTTCACCCCATTAAACTCTTTACGACTGTGTTTGGGACCCGCCCTTAATTTACTGGCCCATAACTTGCCCGCAGGGCACAGTTGACTCGACCGAAGAGAGAGAGAGGGTAGTTGTCACTTGGACTTTAACACAAACTGCACCGGAGCTCACGCAGGCTAGATGTCAGGCTCATATAGTTTAATTCACCGGTAAGGGGAGGTTGGGTTTCAAATCCTGGTCGGGTGTACTGAGGGTAATTTTTTCCTAAATTGTTTCTCACTCTTCCCCCATGCAAATGCGAGTACATTTGCTATAAATTTTACTTTCCTCCTCCCTAACACTAGAATGTAAATATGTGGTTAGCGCGGAAGGCTATTAGAACCAAGGATAACTGATAGCACAGAGGTTCGAAGCACAAACTATTTGTTTTAGATTGTTTGCGCAATTCACGCGGCGTATTTTATCATGTTTTGTGTCTTGGAGTAAAAAATAAATAATCATCTATATAATTATAATACTACTAGTTGTTCCTCTGACGCATCGGGCATTTTGCAATGAGAGTTCTCAATTGGAGCCTTTAGATTTTTTAAATGTAAATTTCTAAATCTAATCCTAAACCTAAAATATCTCTCCTCCTCTTTTGTGTATTTTTCTAAAATTGGAGCACATTCTCGCTAGTGAAAATTGTTTGGTTAGAAATCCGGGAGACATTTTCACAAATAATTTCTAAAGGTTTTAAATAGGCATATTCATTTTATAATGTATTTAAATTATAATTTTTCTGAAGGCACTAAACATATTGTTTGATGGAAATTAAGAGTCTAATATTCGTGGTCCTATTGAAACCGTATAGAATAGAAAATGGTTTATTAATTTCCCCGGGGCCTTATAAAAGTGACAGTTGTCCCGTCTGTTTCTCCCTCAAAGAGACGGCGCTCACATATTCATCTCAATGAACCACGGAACTCTCACCTTCTCACTCTCTGAGAGTACGGGGTCCCGGTGTCTGGAAGTGAGATAGATATATCCTTGGAAAGGAGGACATAACTCCTGGCTAGACACACAACAGACTGTAGTGTGGCGTGCTGGCCTCAACTCAGGGGGTATTGAGGACACTAACAGGGGGTATTGAGGAAACTAACAGGGGGTATTGAGGACACTAACAGGGAGTATTGAGGACACTAACAGGGGGTATTGAGGACACTAACAGGGAGTATTGAGGACATCAAACAGGGCGTATTGAGGGCATCAAACAGGGGGTATTGAGCACTGTTCAATTTAATTGGATCATCCCTCAGTTCAAGTTCAGGAGAAATGTTTTAGTCGAGGTAGAAGTAAGATTTAATCTCGGTATTTTTGAAGTTTGTATGCCAAAAATTGTTTTCGGTCTTTGGTCGCGTTGAAGAAATAACAACTTCCGATGTCTCTACTTTAGTTACCAGAACTGGACATCCTCTCTAACATAAAATAACTGTTGGGACTACAGCCAAAACGTCGGGAGACACTTTTTATTGAACATAACTAACATCGAGGAATGTGAACAGAAACTTTTTAAATTAAGATAAAGGTTCAAATTCCTCGGTGTCCATGACAGCACGGGTCTAAACTCTTGTCCACTTCCACCCTCTTGAGACGCAACAGTTTCATTACTGAGCAACATTGCACTTTAATGTCACCATGTTTGTCAACGATAAACACGTTAGTACAATAATGTATCAGAACCCTGAGTAGTCTCGAAGGAAATAGTTCCTCGATAATAGTATGTTTTATTAATTTGATTACTCTAACGTAAAGTCCCGTGACAAAGTTACTGAGGTCGAGTACTTCAGGCCGAGCTCAACAGAATGAGTTTATTTGTTATATTCCTCGAGATAAAGTTGGATATGAACCAAGGACCTTATCTGGGGGTCAACATTGATAACATTTTACTAGATTATTGATACTGATACTACTGTTTCTATCAATAGGAATAACTGCATATCACATGACTTGACGTATGAACACGTGGAGGGTGTATGGGAAAACATAAACAGTACACCAGACGGGATTCGAACCGCAAACTCCCTGTTATACATTAAACCAGACTACATACCTATTTTTCTAGGAAGAGCTATTTGGCCATTATAACAGTTACTAGATCTACTTTTACATGTTCATACGTCAAGCTATGTGAACTACAACTGTCACTTTTGATATAATTTGATTTGATTTGTAAAATGTTATCAACATTGATTGCAAATAAAATACGTTTATATCTTCAAAAGCCTCTCACTATAAAAATTGGATTGCAGTTTGTAGTAAGTATAAAATATTCCAAATGGAACCCAGTATCTACCTACAGTAAGTAAAATACGAATAGGCCTATAAAGATTGTTCAAATGGGGCAGATGTTGCGATACGGAGACCTTGTTCCACCCAGAAGCAGAGATAATGTCACGATCAAGAATATTACTTCTGATTCTGTGTTCCTGGTTGAATATGGAGCAAGAAACACAATAATGTCCCATTCCCTGTGAGTTATTATCCGGCCAATACAAAGAAAGAAGAAACGAGGGGGATGCAGGAGCCAGATACTTTGTAAAACATAGGAAATAAATCGTTTTAAAAGTTGTCTTGTGCATGGCTGGGAGCTAAGCCACGATAACTCCGCCTTGTTTGGATTTTAGACTCGGCGGTAGTTTAGAGGGGGTACAACTCTTCAAGATAAAAAGAGAGAGAGAAGAAACAAATGTAAAATGGCGCTCGTGCGATATATTGAGAAGGGGGTGAGTTTCCGGGGTCAGGCCCCTGTGAGGCAGTGTAATACTACGCCGAGTCGACGTGAATAACGCAAGTTCCCCTGAGAAAGACAACTTGGCTTAACTGTCTCCTCCGGCCGTACAGGTCTAATAGTAGATTAAGATAGACCTGGAAGGACGAGGAGTTAACCTTCCACTTGCCCGCATTGGGGTAAGTCATCAGAAACTTCTAGTTTTAGTTTACCAGGGACTAGAAGGTTGGGGTTTGATTCTCAGCCGGATAAGCTGAGGAGGTATTTCCCACAGTGATATTTCCTTCCAACTTTCTACCAGTATAATGCGGGTACACCTCCTCTCGAAACTACCCTACCCTTCTGATCTCTGGCATTTATATCCAGCCATTAGTCCCCGCAATCAGAACATTATAATATGTGGATCGACTTCTCCATCCGCTGGAAGACACGGCGGGGTCACGCTAAGGTTCTCCGGTCATTTGGAGGCCGGGTTTCAAATCCAGACATGATGTACCACGACTTATTTCCCCTCTAAACTGTTTTCCACTTTTCCTCTAGGCAAGAGCTGGTACATTTCTTCTAAATTCTACCTTCCTCGTTCTTATCCCGAGATTTCGTGAGACTTGTTTTCACGAGTTTTTACTTGGAACATTAAAATGGCCACCATAGCATTTTAGAGTCCACTATAACATTTATGAATCAACTAGACAATACACAATATTTACACTAAATCGACTATTTGACCTTTTAAATGTGAATCAAGGTCAACTTTGTAGATAAACCAAACTAGTTCCCTCAGTCTAGGAAATATATTTATTTCAACCAAAGAACATTGGTTAAAGAAGTGTTGTAATAACAAATGAGAAGAAGAAAAAGTAACGATATCTAAACAAACTAAGTTATATATCTTTTAAAACTTCTTCTAAGCCCCTTGGTTTGTTTGGTGTAAACATATTTTAACCATACATTTTTCTATTTCTTGCACCATAATATTTAAATAAGAGATGATTTGTTACCATTTCTAGGCAAAAAGAAACATTTTTTTGTCGCCTTTTTAAAGCTAAATACAACTTTTATCTACCCCTGAGTAGCGCCTCTGATACTGTGACGCGTTGCACGGACAGAAGCTATTATAAAGAATTCAACTGTAGTGTACATTTAGTAGAGCTTTGTGAGTACTCGGTTTTCGAGCTTCGAGCCAAGATTGTAATTAAAGCTCGGGATTAAAATTGAAAGTTTTGTAGGCTCATCATTTTCGCGCTTCATTTTGATATACGTACAAATCAATTTTTACTAGAAATTTTATTTTAATAATTTTATTTTTCATTTTACAGTATGAGCACCAACTTTTATAAGCATTAAAAATTGGATTGAAATAAATTTTGTATTAAGATAATTTCTATTGAGAGCCCATATAAGACGCATGTGCAACTGTGCTTGTAGGAATGGAATTGTAAATTAAGAAGTGATCATGCTCGATTATTACATTAAGGACTAATAAACGAAACACGAAATATTTCAAATTTTTAATTGCTTGTGATTCTTACGTTTTCTTACAGGGTAATTAAAGTTATGGAGGCTTATTTGGGGGAGATAACAGCTCGTTAAATGTAAATTTTATAAACTTTTTTTGGTAATTATTGTTAGTGTAATTTTAATCTATTTAAAGACATGACCATTTTAAATATTTTTTCTATCATATTTTTATTTGATAGTTCTTATTTTTAAAGGTATTTGAATGTGGTGACATTTGACGCAACACATTCCTTCAACACTGACAGGCCCCACTTTTCTCCCTTGGACGGAAATAATATTTTTTTTTTCTCACTCTGTTTCAGACGTCTCGAAAATACCAAGTTATTTAATATTTATTTCTTTTGTCAGACAATTTTCTTCAAATCTTGTTAAGTTCTGTTCTCCCTCCCCTCCCCTCCTCCTGCTTCTCTTTTTATCGAGCCCAGAAACAAAGGGAAGTTTATTTTAGTTCCAGTTGGCCGCAGACTCAGTGCAACAAGGGACTATCCACCGCGTCTTACCCCTCCCTCTGGGATGAGGAACAAATGTATCTGTACTCGCTTGGAGGGAGGGTGGGAAACTCTCAGTACACCTGACTGGGATACGTCTGGTCCTGTTTACTGGTGACGGGAGGTCGGGTTTTGAGTCCTGGTCAGATATACCTTGGGTTTGTCTGTATTATATTGTGCGTCCTACAGCTATTACTGGGCGTAATTCCTACCCGGTAGCAAGGACTTGTGTCCATTGAGACTTGCGTTCATCCCCTCCTGTTCTACCTGTATATCCCCTCCTTCTCTACCTGTATATCCCCTCCTTCTCTACCTGTATATGCCCTCAATCTCTACCTGTATATCCCCTCCTTCTCTACCTGTATATCCCCTCAATCTCTACCTGTATATCCCCTCAATCTCTACCTGTATATCCCCTCAATCTCTACCTGTATATCCCCTCAATCTCTACCTGTATATCCCCTCAATCTCTACCTGTATATCCCCTCAATCTCTACCTGTATATCCCCTCAATCTCTACCTGTATATCCCCTCAATCTCTACCTGTATATCCCCTCAATCTCTACCTGTATATCCCCTCAATCTCTACCTGTATATCCCCTCAATCTCTACCTGTATATCCCCTCAATCTCTACCTGTATATCCCCTCAATCTCTACCTGTATATCCCCTCAATCTCTACCTGTATATCCCCTCAATCTCTACCTGTATATCCCCTCAATCTCTACCTGTATATCCCCTCAATCTCTACCTGTATATCCCCTCAATCTCTACCTGTATATCCCCTCAATCTCTACCTGTATATCCCCTCAATCTCTACCTGTATATCCCCTCAATCTCTACCTGTATATCCCCTCAATCTCTACCTGTATATCCCCTCAATCTCTACCTGTATATCCCCTCAATCTCTACCTGTATATCCCCTCAATCTCTACCTGTATATCCCCTCAATCTCTACCTGTATATCCCCTCCTTCTCTACCTGTATATCCCCTCCTTCTCTACCTGTATATCCCCTCAATCTCTACCTGTATATCCCCTCAATCTCTACCTGTATATCCCCTCCTTCTCTCCCTACATACCCCCAACTACCCCCAGCTCATGTGCAAATCTCCCCCCTCCCCTATTTAAATGTACCCACTATGGAGCCGTGTAAATATGACCAGTCTCTACCTAACTTGTTCGTACAATCCAGGGTTTCTAACAGACACTTGCTTTTTTTTATTCGTATAAGGAAAGTTCTCCTAACTCACTCAGTCATTCACTCATTGTACCCTCGAAAACTGGCGCTGCTGTCAAAAACTCTCCGAGAAACTTTCCTTCAACACAGATTTTTAACTTCTTCCCCTCCCAAACGTTTCTTCTTTTCTCGCCCCCAAGCTTTCATACAGTTTTTTTTAACTCGAAAATTCGCACTTTGTAACTTCCCTTAACTGACACATTTCGCTCACCGAGTAATTATCTAAAAAGGTTTCATATTTGATTTGTGAGGAAATGGAGGAGTTTCGCAGGAGGAAGGAAATACCTTGGACGTCAGAAGCTGTCATAAATCAGAGGAAACCTCTTGAGGTAATTTCAACGCTCGCACTTACAGTTTACTCTCGTTGTCGATATTGATAACCCGCTAGTCTGATTTGACGGCGACGCGAAGTTCGGGGTTCGAACTACACCAGGGTTTACTAAGGGCATTTCCCCCCCGAGTGGTTTCCCACTCTTCCTCTATTTGTATGCGTGTACATTTCCTCTAAATTATAATCTTCTCGTCTCAACCTCATTAGTGTAATTTAATGGGGATAGAATGGGTGGGTAGTAATATGAGGTGGAAAAAATTTATAAACATAATTTGACGACACGCGCCTGGGTGGTCGCATGGTCTCAGGCGTCACTCTCGCTAAAGATGAACTAAATAATAGAGTTTCCATACAAAAATAGTTCATCTGTGTTTAAAGTTTCCACTAGATGCCAATGTAGGTCACATTGGTAGAGTGGTTAGAATGGTAAACCACAATCCTAGGGGATGCTGGTTCAATTCTGTGTGAGGATGATGAAGCTGTTTCCGGTTTGTACACAGGATCGCATTTAGTTGGTAAACATCCAGGCACCAGAGCTGGGTTCGTCCTGTCATTTAGTTGGTAAACATCCAGGTACCAGAGCTGGGTTCGTCCTCTCATTTAGTTGGTAAACATCCAGGCACCAGATCTGGGTCATTTAGGTCGCTTAATCGAACATTTAAAACAACACAAACTGTTTGAACAAGTTGATTCAAAACATGTGCATTACACACTTTGGCTACTCAGTTGAAACTGGCCCACAAGTGAATGATGAATGGCGAAAATTGATAATGTAAGACAATTTAATAAGAAGTTTTACAATTTATTTTTCTGCCAAGCTGCAGAACAATTGGCTGAACATCCGAACTCAATGCGCATCTTATCTCTGCCTTAAAATTTACAACATAAATTCGCTATCTTTATTTTTACTCGATGAATTAGATCTAGATAACAGTCGAGCTCTAAACTAGTCAGGAAAATGTTCACTTTACTGTGAGAAGTGACAAACTCACATTCAGCACATTTTAATGATCAATCCACCCCTTGTGGTGAACTCACATTCAGCACATTTTAATGATCAATCCACCCCTTGTGGTGAACTCACATTCAGCACATTTTAATGATCAATCCACCCCTTGTGGTGAACTCACATTCAGCACATTTTAATGATCAATCCACCCCTTGTGGTGAACTCACATTCAGCACATTTTAATGATCAATCCACCCCTTGTGGTGAACTCACATTCAGCACATTTTAATGATCAATCCACCCCTTGTGGTGAACTCACATTCAGCACATTTTAATGATCAATCCACCCCTTGTGGTGAACTCACATTCAGCACATTTTAATGATCAATCCACCCCTTGTGGTGAACTCACATTCAGCACATTTTAATGATCAATCCACCCCTTGTGGTGAACTCACATTCAGCACATTTTAATGATCAATCCACCCCTTGTGGTGAACTCACATTCAGCACATTTTAATGATCAATCCACCCCTTGTGGTGAACTCACATTCAGCACATTTTAATGATCAATCCACCCCTTGTGGTGAACTCACATTCAGCACATTTTAATGATCAATCCACCCCTTGTGGTGAACTCACATTCAGCACATTTTAATGATCAATCCACCCCTTGTGGTGAACTCACATTCAGCACATTTTAATGATCAATCCACCCCTTGTGGTGAACTCACATTCAGCACATTTTAATGATCAATCCACCCCTTGTGGTGAACTCACATTCAGCACATTTTAATG
>CABFWB010001895.1:5173-17111 GCA_902151455.1 Timema bartmani | reverse complement strand
GGGGGCGGAGAGAGCTGTCCGAAAGTAGGAGAACAAACAGGGAGGAGGAAGATACAAATGCCATCATTCTATTCATAAATATCCATTCTACGCTCCTATAACAGTTACCTTTCGTTTCCCGGACATTTAGCTCTTAATGATCAACAGAAATATGTGGATTGTTGGACTTTTGTCAACTGTTAAACTTTGTTTACAATTCTATATATGTATAGAACCATAGAACATAGTTTAGTGTTCATTACAGTTAACAAACTCGTGGACTGATGAACTATGTTTACAAGTCTATATATGTATAGAACCATAGAAAATAGTTTAGTGTTCATTACAGTAAACAACAAACTAATGTACTGTTAAACTATGTTTACAAGTCTATATATGTATAGAACATAGAACATAGTTTAGTGTTCATTACAGTAAACAACAAACTAGTGGACTGTTGGTTTTATCAACATTTAACCTAAACGCAACATCTGAGTGGCAGTTTCTCAGTTACCTATACACCCCTAAGGGTACGTGATTAATTAAAGTAGTTTTTAATTAGCATGCAGGATTACCAACTAAACAAGATTTTGAGGGGATTTCATCAACTCTAATAATTCTTTATTTCCCTCTGTCGGGGCTTTGATTGGCTCACAACTAAAGATATCTCTAGAACCACCTTTTACTACCTATTCAGGCTATACGATTATGTGTTATAAATGAGGAAGTCAGAGTTTAGAGGAATTGTACCCTTATTTGCGTGGAATGAGAGTGGAAAATTATTTTTAAAAAACACCCTTAGTACACTCGACCGGAATTTAACACTGATCGGCAGTCTGGTCCAAAACGAAAGTGATGCCTTAGACCATGCGTCCACCGAAGCAGGTTAAAGCCTTAGTAATGTCCGTCGTTCATACCTTACCAGATGGCAGGTACTTGGGCCGCCTCCCTCAAGGGTGGATACTTGTGGTCATCTTCAAAGTTGGCGACTGTACTTCACTGGCGTGCCGCTAGGATTCTCTAGTGGCGCTTGCGGGAAGAGAGACTGGTTGGAAGGAGGAGGGGGGATTTAAAAAAACATTAAGGAAGATTTCTTATGCGAAAGAGGAAGACGAAGTGGAGAAAAAAAACACGGGAATTGGTAAAAAATGAAATGGTGCTATTCTGTACGAGGATGTTCCTGGCCCTGACTCAACAAGTGTAAGAGAAACAATGGACGATCTGTGACTCAACAAGTGTAAGAGAAACAATGGACGATCTGTGACTCAACAAGTGTAAGAGGAACAATGGACGATCTATGACTCAACAAGTGTAAGAGAAACAATGGACGATCTGTGACTCAACAAGTGTAAGAGGAACAATGGACGATCTGTGTGGTGAGTCATGTCTCACTCATATGTTTGGGAGGAGGAAGGATGAGTTTACAGGAAGTCTAGAGATATCTAGGAATAAATACTCTCAGTTTTACAGGCCCAGATTCGAATCCCAGCCTCCCCATCAAAGGCAAAGCAGACCAGTTGAGGTTGACTCCCTAGCCCGCGTTCCCACCAATGAATAATCTAGTTTCTTGAACAAAAATAATATCCACACGTATTAAATAAGCTTTATAAACTTCAATCAATAATTTAGTAATGAGGTTTTTGTTGTGTGTTTTAAAATAATTCTTGGAACATCTAATTAATGCTCATTTAGGGTAAATGTGTTTTATATCATTGTAAACGTAAATAGACACTCATTATTATAATCTCTGAAATATAATAGTAAAATCACACAATATTTACCTGGAACTGTACTAATGTTGTGTTTCATGTGCTATTGTTTACTTTTTAGCTCAACACAAACTACTTTTACCACAAATGTAAATAAGGTAAGCTCATAATATTTACCACTTTATTCCTTCAGCAAATGAAATAAATATGCGTGATAAGTTTATATGTGAGCAGATATTAATTGAAATAAAGAACGCGTGGTTGTCTCTAGGTGAGCTTGTCAGCTAAGGACGACTTACACACATATCCTGGTCACACATGTCCTGGTCACACACATATCCTTGTCACACACATATCCTTGTCACACACATATTCTTGTCACACACATGTCCTTGTCACACACATATCCTTGTCACACACATATCCTTGTCACACACATATCCTTGTCACACATATATCCTTGTCACACACATGTCCTTGTCACACACATATCCTTGTCACACACATATCCTTGTCACACACATGGCCTTGTCACACACATATCCTTGTCACACATGTCCTTGTCACACACGTCCTTGTCACACACATGTCCTTGTCACACACATGTCCTGGTCACACATGACAATGCTTGGTGTCAGTTTTAATTTTCACCTTGGCGAAGATATCTTTGGTTATTTTCAAAGCGATCAGAAATGCAAATATTTTTAATATAATTTGTCCAACGTGCTTATTTTAAATAATAATAGTGACGCGTTATTTGGATATTTTAGTTAACTTTTTAAAATCAGTGGGGATGAAAATGGACATATTAGACTTACTAACTATTTCTGTATTATTTATTTTAGAACCAAAACTTTCAAACTAAAAATAAAAGATTATTCAAACAGATCTGTATTATTTTCAAACGTATCAAGTTTGGTTTCAAACAGCACTCGTTGATTTTACTACACGATTTTAAAAATGAACCAATAGATCATGTATTTTTGTTTCTTCCGCAAGTTTGGAGTTAATTTATAATTCTAACCACTGCCCTTAAAATATATATTTTATTGTTTCATCAATATAAAAAATAGGTTCCAAAATAGGTTGATAATAACTATTAATAAGATCAAATTTGACTCTTAATTTAATTTGTGTAAAACAATTATCTCCTGACAACCTTGGTTTTGGAGTAACGGCGATGACACACTAAAACGAGCTCTTGAATTCAACTAAATAATTATACGTTATCAGAAGTACAATAAAATATTATGGAGGATATCGTTTTAAGATTTTTATTTAATGATTTATATAAAACTACATCACATCATGAATTATACTAAGGGAAGTATTCAGTAGCTGGCAGATCTCGGGAGAATATTTTCGCCATTTTGTTAGGATAGACAGATATAGCATATAATTATGTAACGTACAGAATTACCATGAATTATTAATCTCATTATAAGCGTTAGAAAATTCGTTATTTCAGGAGTTATACTAAAACTGTTTGCTGTAATTAGTACAATAGAGAAAAAGTCTTGAGTTGTGTTACTAATTACTGCATACAGTTCTAAGGTATCTTATAAAATAACGAGTTTATTAAGTCTTGTAATGGGCGAATAATGTTTGGACAAACACACCAGGTACAGCTATACTTGCCTGCAACACTTGACAGTAGCACCAGGTAGTCTAACTCTACTTTATCAGGCGCTGCACAGCCAACCTTCAGTTCACAGTTCTCTCTCTCTCTCTTGATTGTCCTGTCTCAAAGAGTTGTGGATTTGTGCAGCGGTGGACGCGCGGACAAAGTGACAGTCTCATCTAGCCTAGTCTTCTGATGAGGTAGGGCTGGAATCCAAGTCGGGTCGGGGGATATGGCATATTTTTCCTAAATGATTTTTCACTCTCCCTCCACGCTATGCTGTTACATTTACTCGAAATTATACCTTCCCCTCCCTAATATAACGATCGTATTTTGTAGTCTAGGTATGTTCCAATCTTATTATAGTTTGAAATAATTAACACAATTTAACTTAACCTAAAACATCCGTGCCCTCACTAGGAAGTATCTAGCGTGGGTAATGGCCATTTTGATACAGGGGTGTGAAAACTTTCAGACGGTCGTTCTAGGCGTATTTTCGATATTTTAAAAGTCGATTCAATAAAACTCACATCGGAGAGCACGCGGATTAAATGTCAGGCTCATCTGGTCTGGTTTGCTGGCGACGAAGTGGCCGGGGTTTGAGCACCAGCTGGGGCATATATCTATATTTTTATTTATCTGTTAATTTTTTATTTCTTGGTTGACCAGGATTATATCATCTCTTTATTATGTTTTTGTTTGAGTGAAATATTTTTTTCATTTTTAAACTTCCTAAGGAAAATAATAAAGTATATTTTAAATTTAAAAAAACTGGAAATATATGAGTTAAACAATTTTGGGGAAGGAGGGTTTTTTACAGTATAGGCTTGTAGTAAATTTTCTGAAAAGTCACGCCTCAGCACTTAAATTCACTTTCCTCATCCTAAGCCCTTACCAAACAGTGTAAATTGAGGACATCTTAAACGAGAAACAAAATTAATGATACAGGAATAAACCAACTAATTATGAAATATTGCATGTTAACCAATTTCGTGTTCACAAACAGACGAACGCGAAACGAATCTATAAAGTTCTATTAAAATGTCCAGAAACCTTAATGAGAACTTGTTAAATCTCTCGAAGATAAAACTACAGTTCAATCCCCGAATGGGACAAGTCAAACTCATTTGAGATTCGTGGTTTTGTGCTTCACAAAGATTGCGGGACTCATCTACATTCAAAAACACTGCAATTTGTACTTCAAACACTTTGTCCCCCTTGCCAAGCTATGAAACCACTTGTATCATGGGGGGTAATTCCCCCTCCCCCCTCATACCACCCGATCACTCCCGCTGCCAGATGGGTGCCAAGTTCGTGTGAGTGAATCTACGCTAGGCCTACATCATATATATATATATATATATATCTTTTTTAACATCTCACAAATGTACCGGACGAAATATGTAGATCTCTGTACACATCAGAAAGAGATAAAAATAGGTTTCAAAATGTTCCAAAATGAGGGATAGAAGTGCAAAAGTGGAGAGGATAATGTTTTATGTGCGAATAAGCTCTGTGTGGGAGAGAGAGAGAAGTAGAGAAAGAGAGAAAGGACGTAAAATGTGAAAGCCGTCAGGAGGGTGGAATAAAAAAAACACTGGTAACATTTTTATTCTGTCAAGTTTTTTTTTGTCCCCTCCCCCCGCAACAGGTGATAGCAGCGCTGCCTATGAACGGTGGCCAGAAGAGGTACTGAGGCAACAGAAACAAGAAGAGTTGTCGTAATGCATTTAAAACAAGTGTTTCTCCTGACGAGGAAGCTGAGTACAAAGATAGAAGGAAACATTGAGTGATAGAAGATAATGAGGGGCAGATACAGATATTTTAGGAACATTAACAAGTAGGCCTAATCATTATTTTAAAGATACTTAAATATAAAAATAAGCTTTTTAAATGATAAAATAATTGCTTTTTTATATGAATGATAAAAAAGAGAGATTACAATAGTTGTCTAACTGATTATTATAAAGAGTACAAAATTTAGACACGCAGATGTGGGCTTGCAGACAGGTACATCAGTCTCATGTAGCCTGGTTTGTTGGTATCGGTACGGTGAGTGGGGGGGGGTGCTTTTATTGGATGGTATCTCCTCTCCCTCCACGCAAATAAGGGTGCATTTCCTCTAAATGCTTACTTTCGCATCCCTATTTGATTCCTGTAAGCGTGCGAATAACCCGGACGGGTAGTAAGATACAACAATAAGACACACTCGTTATCTAAGTAAAATGTCACAATTTACCAAATGGTATTTTATTGCCGTTGACATATTTTTATCATAATCTATATTAAATAATTCAATTCGGATTTATAAAGAAACTTATTTTTCATTTTTTACACCGAAACACACTACAATGGAGCTTCTGTATGTAACAGCATTGTTGCCATTTAAAACATATTATTGGTTAACATTGTTAAAATGTTACGTGCTTGAATATTGCTTGAATTTGTTCATTTACTAAAAGCAACACACATTTAATTTAATTATTTATTTTAAATAGCTGTATTTTTATAATTCCTATTTGCCAGGTTCCTTTAATGTGTCGACTTCTTTAAACCTTTATAAATAATAATAATAATAATACGATAGCAAACTTATGGTATTTAAAAACAAGGTGCAAGGTCCAAAAAAGGGAGGCTATATAATGATGAGTTACATACCCTGTACTCATCACAAGACATTGTTAGGATAATCAAGTTCCGTATATTAAGGTGCGCATGACATGCAGCGTGAATATAAGAATCTAGGACCTTGTTCAGGATGTTGACTGGCAAACCCAATGGGAACCTAGACACAGGTAGGGAGATAATATTCTAGATAGGATGTAATGAGGTGGACTGGATAGAACTAGCTCAAGGTAGGAATAGGTGGCGTACTTTTGTAATTGCGGCAATGAACTTTCGAGTTCCTAATGCCATAGAGTGAGTAAGTAAGTAATTTTAGATTAATATTGACAGTTCACGGGTGTATTATTATATTCATTTTGACGGTGTAGATAAAGTAATTGACTGATCTTTATGTGAGAAGTAGGAGCATTTGAATGTTTTATTAAGTAGTAAAATGGGTCTCTAACAGTTAAATGTAAACATGTGTTATTTGCTGTGACCACAGTGGACAGTAATGTTACACTGACAAATTAACCACACATGACTAATAGAATGGATCTAAATGATATGAAATATGTTGGTGACGTCAGTCAGCCGTGACGCGAATAGGATTATTGCAGTTGGGTGATCGTGAACATGGCGTGCACTGCTACCCATTGTGTGTTTATATCGACAACCAGTTTATGTGAAGCAGATAAAATACTGCCATTTCCAAAACAAAATATATAATTAGACTTATTTTAAAACAAGTCAATAATAATTAGCCATTTAAACTCTTTTTAGCTGTCGTGGTTGTATTATCCTAGGATAAAAACACACAAAATTTTTTTTAATAAGCTTCTCATTGCTATGACTTATCAGTCAGTATTTACATGTTTTAAATGGGTTTTTTTTTACTCTAAAGAGATTTGTGAACCACCAACCCCCCTTTTTTATCGACTGAAACGTCCGACTTGATTTCCAGCCGAAATTCCCTCTCTGCCCAATGTCCAACCCTTCCAATGATTAAAAACCGAGTGACTGAGGGTGGAAGGGCGAGGGGTGCCCTCTCTATTCGCAATACACGAGTAAAACAACAACGAACGCAAAGAGAAACTTTCTTCACGGGAGTTTCATCCGAATGCGTGCCCTGGATTGGTTTCCACAGCGCTGGTCGTTACAAACACACAACTAGTAGAGTTGGATTCCGAGCTTTCAAAATAGCTTTGCTCTCAAAGATTACGATGTTATGTAATATCTGTAATTAGTGTTCTACACGGCTTATAAATTAAACTAGCAATAAACCTTACGGAAATGAGTAAAACCAACAAATAGAATTAATAGCAATGGTTAATAATAGACAAGGTCATGGCCAATTGACTGGAATACTAGAAACAAGAAGTACAGGTGTAGTTTTCCACATTAGTAAATTTGAAACAGCAATATTTAGATCAGGAAAATAGTCTTATAGTTGTATTTATTTAATTTTACGTAGTAAAATAGTTTCATCGAGTTCCAGATTACCGCAGCATTATGCGACGTCTGGTTGGAGCTGTGATACCTGCCTTCTCCTATTAACGTTGTTAAAATACGTACATCCCGGATCTAATATTGCGAGTCTGACAGCTTAAACCACGTGAACAGTGGTGAAAGAGGATGGAGGAGGTGAATCCCCCTTCATGTGACCCTCCACAAGGCTGGGGGAGGTTTTCAATAGCAACATCAGCCGTNGGTAAACAGTCACTATGTAAACAACTGTAGGGAGGGGAGCAGGGGGGATCAGGGGGAAGGGGATTAACGTCCTAAAAGCAATCTCGGGGCAATGAGAACGGCGCAAGACTATGAAACATTTCTCTATATTGCACCACGTCTTACTACCCGTTCGGGTTATGCAAATATGTACTAATTACGTTAATGTGTTAGTGACGAGGAAGGTTGAATTTATAATAAGTGTTCCCGCATTTGCGTGGAGGTAGAGTGAAAACAATTTTGGGGGAAACTACCCTCAGTCCACCCAAACGAGATTCGAACCTTGATCGCTCCGTCATCGGCAGTCCAGTCTATTGCGAGAGTGACGCCTTAGACCATGCGGCCACCGAAGCGGGTTTTAATTTTAATAATAATGGTAATAATGTTAGTTATTTGTAGATAATCATCGTGTTTGGATGTAGTATTGATTTCTTGTAGTCGCTGTTTAGTTGAACAAAAGTCAACTGTCAAATATCAACTGTCAACTGTCGTTATGACCGCACCGTTTATAAAATTACCCATCTCTTCTTCTCGAGGTAAAGTAAAACGTTAGCCAATGTTGTTCAGTTGGTTGCTGTCAAGCCTGTGATGTTTAATTGACATATATATCGCACCATATTATATATCTTATATCTGTACACTTGAGCGTGTTCCAAAAACAGCCGAGAAATGACTACACAAATAAAACACCAACAAAACGTTACAAAGCCATCATTTAAAGGGAATTAGGTGATCGTGGCGTTACGTAAACTGGGCGCAGTGTATTGGAAACAGGGTGTGGGGGTCAGGGGGGGAATAAAACAAGTGAATATCAACGAATAATTTGCTAAAAAACCTTCCACTAAAATAAAGAGGACAAAATTGATGTAAAACTAAAGGTAGATAGTAGATACTTTGCAGGTCATTAGAGTTCAATATTGTTGGGTTTTTGTTTCAAATAGAGAAGTGGTGGGGGGGAGGGGAAGTGAAGGGGAGTGAATTTTTAAGTAATTTTCTTGTTGGTTGGGTTTGAAAACCCGAGATGTATTTGTAACGATTGGTTGAAGAGAAGAAGCGATAGAGAAAAGGAAGAGAAGAAATAGTCCCAAGGACAAGGCATTAAACCAAAGAACAAAAGGAAACAAAGAAAGGAATGGAAATGGAAATCTTACCAAATTGTTTTTTGACGGTAATAATTTATTCTCGGCTTCCTGCGTGTCGAAGATGTGGTTACAACAGTTTGTAACTTACAACTTTAAAAAGTAAAGGTTTGAAGAAGTTCACTGTTTCACTTGAATTTGTAAATGTCGTCAATAAATATTTGATAGAGAACTATAATTGTCAGTAAAGTTCAAGAAAGTTCTTTGAAAAATACGTAGCTTTGAGCTTGGTTCGTTGTTAACTCACAAACATGTGTTTTACATTTGTATATTTATTTGCTCCTAAATTAAATAACTAAAAGACAATAATGGAAAAATTCTAACACACAAAACTACTATTTTTTAAATTACTTTTCGGAAAAGTTAGCTAAATCTTTGTTTTCGATGAAATTGTATGCTGTAAGCCGCGCTTACCTTAAAAGGTAGCAGTCTTACCTTGTCTGATCACCCTGACCCCGTCTTTTGAGTTACGACGTAGTGGAACCAAACCAGGTGAGATTGTTAGGTTTCAGGGTAAACAAAGTGTGCATTGGTGCAATAAAAACTACGTATTCTTGGTTGTAGGTAAGATTCGTACTTTACATTATAAGTGATAACTTAAAACCCAATCCAGCCTTGCGACTATTAGAGTCTATAGGCTTGCACTCATAACGTTGCCAAAGACGAGAGTTACTACAGTAGCCCCATGGCTTCTTTGGTGCTGACTGACAGTTCACAGCTGACTTCTGACAGTCAACATTTAGGTATATATATAAATTTTGACTGTCAGAAGTGACAGCTGCTAAACACATGTTTTTTGCAGATAATTTGGTTCGGCGTAGGGATACATAATTTGGCCTGGTAGCTTTTCAAAGCCATCAGATGTCAGCTGTGAGCTGTCAGTCAGCACCAAAGAAGCCATGGGGCCACTGTAGCAAAACAGCCACTATTATTCCAAAAAGTCAATATTAAATATTTTATTAATAGCTTTGAATTACTTTGTCGAGAAATAAAGTTTGAATAATGCATCTCATTTGCAGCGTGAATCAGCCAGTTTTGTTATTTTCACCTCCCCCACGTCTTACTACCCATCCAAGGGTGTCAACATTTAGTCACGCTCTTGGAATGTACGGAAATGTCCTCACTATACGCCTGGATGTGAGAGTGGAGAAAACCCTCCAACCGGGATTATAACCCCGACCTGCCAGTAGCCAGCAGACCAGACCAGACGGGCAATGAGTCTGTGGGAACATGTCATCATGGAGGGCACTAGAAGCTTCTTCAACCGAATTTGATAGGACCAGGGCAGATCTGGATAATTGAGAGACCGTAAAATCGGTAATTTTATGAAATTTCCACCGTTCGGATGTAAAATATTGTACCCCGGTAATATTTACAGTTTGATACAGAATGAGGAGTAAGATGTGAATGTTGTTGCTACAAAGACAGAATAAGGTCGATCACATTAATAATAAACTATAACATCATCACTAATTATACTGACTAATTTCAAGCCATTTATACAAAAATAATTAATAGTAAAATGGTTACTAATTGGTCTACTGAATTAAATTACTCTCCTAAAAAAATCAAATATCTTAAAAATTGAATGATATTTTTCCCTCTAATAATTAATTAAGTAATCATAATAGTTCTACATTAGCTCCTCTTTGTAAATTGGGGTAGTTAATACATTGTTTACGTTGGTAAGGAATACCGAGGCCTACATAGATTATTGTTTGTAAGATGTGATACTCGATGTTACAGTTTGTGTGTTCCGGGTGGACGTGCTGTGTATCTCAGGAGAAGTAATCTCCAAACAAGGCGTGTTTCCAAGGCTGTCAGCGCTGATCCTAGTGAGGCGACAGACAGACAGATCTGGTCCTCAGGGGATGATGATGAACGTGTCACGTCAGCCCCCCGTGTGGACACCCCAAGGGGGGTACATCCTGTCACCGTGGTCTCCAGAGCCCTTCATCAAGATGGCCGCCTACCGATGACGTCAGCGACCCACGTTACTCAACAAGTTTGCTATGTATTTAAAAAAAAATATGGTTCACGCTTAAATAGAGGTGGAATTATTCGCCGCTAAATATTTTCGGGGGAACATGACTGAGTTTTATTAAAATGGTAATATACTGTTTTAATATTACTAAGGCTTATAAATAATTTGGATAAGCTCTGAAACGTTATCAAAATCCGGAGCAACCGTCCTTACTTTACAAGGTAACTTTATTTGTATGATGAGCTAGAAGGGTTCGTTGGTTGGGCGATGGACCAAATGGGCTACAAGACTCACAAAAATTTGTGAATATTTATCCATAGGATTAAAAACCTGACCTTTTAAGCTTTGTTATTTTTAAAAAAAGCTGAAAAGGAGGAATAATATCATTTCCAAGGACGTGAAATGTCTCAGTGTGAGATCACAGTAAGTGTTTATAAACATAGCCATAGTTTTCCTCAGACAAATAACACAACATTTGGAGAGAGTTGAGGATTGATTTAATGTTATGAAGACGGAGTCCTTAGCTTGAGCAACAATAAAAACTATCCGTATTGGTGGTCGTGTGGTCTAGTTCATCAATGTTGCTGTAGATTGGATTGCCGGTGACTTGGAGCTCCAAGTTCGAATCTAGCATGGGTGTACTAGGAAGTTGTTTCCCACATGTGAATTAACAATGTGAGTGTTTCATCCGCTACCCACGCTAATGCGGGTGTATTTCCTCTAGATTACCTTCCTCGTGTCTTCTCTTTAAACCAAGTCGTTAACACCCAGGAAGTTAAACTTAACCATGCTGAAGATATTCATCGACATGGTAGTGTGCTGTAAAACAGAGAAGTGCGTGTGTGTGCGTATGTCTGCGTGCGTGCTTGCGTCACCCAGATTTAAGCCAGGAGCTATATTTAACGTTTGCGCCGGTGATCAGGCAGACAAAGAAGTTAGGTTGATTTCTGTTGTCTCTTAGTTGTCGTAACTTGTAACGTGGCAGAGCCCTACAAACAACAAATATGCGCAAGGGCCATAAAAGTGTGAAGATAGCCCCAGTTAGTACGCATGCGCAGACCAAAACGTCATCACTCCTTGTCACATAGATAGCAGCTCATCTGCATGGGACACGGGTTACGGAGCCTGTTTTGTCCGGGAAGTGTATACAGGTATAAAGAAAGGTCCCCCCCCC
>CABFWB010001894.1:120244-133812 GCA_902151455.1 Timema bartmani | reverse complement strand
GTTCTGCTCTCAGTCTAACCGCTACTGCTGAACAGACAGTGGCTGGTATTGTTCTGCTCTCAGTCTAACCACTACTGCTGGACAGACAGTGGCTGGTATTGTTCTGCTCTCAGTCTAACCACTACTGCTGAACAGACAGTGGCTGGTAATGTTCTGCCCTCAGTCTAACCACTACTGCTGAACAGACAGTGGCTGGTAATGTTCTGCTCTCAGTCTAACCACTACTGCTGAACAGACAGTGGCTGGTATTGTTCTGCTCTGAGTCTAATCACTACTGCTGAACAGACAGTGGCTGGTATTGTTCTGCTCTCAGTCTAACCACTACTGCTGAACAGACAGTGGCTGGTATTGTTCTGCTCTCAGTCTAACCACTACTGCTGAACAGACAGTGGCTGGTATTGTTCTGCTCTCGGTCTAACCACTACTGCTGAACAGACAGTGGCTGGTATTGTTCTCCTCTCGGTCTAATCACTACTGCTGAACAGACAGTGGCTGGTATTGTTCTGCTCTCAGTCTAACCACTACTGCTGAACAGACAGTTCACCAACAAGCTTTTAATATAATTAATTAAATCCCTCTCTTCCTTCTCGTATTTAGGTTCAATGTATTTACGGTTTAGGAATAAAACGAACAGAAAACATTAAATAGGATACAACATTCATATTGGAATGAAAATACATAGCGAGATCCTTGGCCTCGCTTCACGTCTTTGTGTCTGATAAATAAAGGTTGTCATTAATAAGAGGTTCGAACCAGGGTCCCCGGAACTAGCCGGGGGGGAAAGCGTGTGGCCCCACCGTGAAACTGGAGCGACGGTTTTGGCAAGGAAACAGACTGGCCACCGTCCACCATCTCCGTGAGGCGTGTCTTGGACTAGTGACCCAGACTCGAACTAGGGACCACGACTTTGGGCCTGAATATACTCTCGACCAGCTTTGTGATCTGCAGATGGCATTTTTATAAGGGAGGGAGACCGTTTAGAAAAATATAGCACCCTTGATAGACCTGACCGGGTATCGAGCCCCAACCTTCCTGTCACTGGTAAAATCAGCCTCCACACGAGCCGGACGTTTAGTCCTCATGTCCACAGATGCGTGTGACGTTGTGATGGGCACTATCGAAGGAAGACCATCGAATAATACGATAGTGATTAGACTAGAGATACACTCGATAGTCTACAAATCTTTCGAATGACATGTTTTTGTTGGTGCTGACCGATAGTGAACCTTAAGGTGCGGCAGAAGGGAGCGCGAGTAATTTTACAGTTTTTATAGCATTACATTTATTTGGCCAAAATAAATCAAATATTTCTCCAGTAGCAACATGGAGTTTAGTTTTCTGCACATGCTAATATCAACAGATCATGAATATCTGTCAAGGATGTCCTGGAATTTTGTCACAACTTTTTCTCTTTATTTAAAAAGTTTTGACAAAATTCCAGGACATCCTTGACAGATATTCACGATCTGTTTATATCAGTATGTGCAGAAAACTAAACTCCATGTTGCTACTGGAGAAATATTTGATTAAATTTTGCAAAAAAATTTCAATTCTATAAAAATTGTAAAAAATGCCGCGCCTTAATGTTCAGAGCATTTTACTTGCTGTACTTATACCAAATGTGCGTTTCTTTAAAGTCCACTATTGGCAAGCAGTAGGTCTACCATGCTGACCGATAGTAGTCCTTAGGGATTCGAATGTTTTCCTTGTTATTCTTATACAGAGGAGCATTGCTCATAAGGACGTTAACTTATTATAAGTCAGCTCTTAAATAAATTTCCATAATCATAATCACCCTTCTTTGATTCTATGTTCAATTTAAAATCTCTGTTTTCTGTGGTCTAGTGGACAGAGTTCCTGGCTACACATCCAGAGAAGCCAGGTTCGATCCCCGTGGCTTACAGATAGTCTGTGAATCAGTGGGTCTGGAATGGGGTCAACTCAGCCCCGTAAGCACAAATGAAGAGATACTTTGATGTAAAAATAGCGGATCTGGTCTAGAAAACTGAGATTAATGGCCAGAGAATTCGTTGTGCTGACCACATGACAACTTCTGCGCGCAAATGTTGGCACTATCTTTACCAACAAGCGGCGGCCGCTCGGTCGGGTATAGCTCGTTTGCTGTCTGATGTCATGAAGTGATTTTTTTTTATATTTTCAAATTGAATAGTTAAATCACTTTAATTGTCGAAATTTTAATAATTATATGTGGTTTATTTAAAATAATATAAATGACCAGTTGAGACCAAGCTCGAATGCCAACATTACAAACGAACCGATCACTCGATAGTTGCCCCCACTGCTGTGACGTCACACGGCCGGGGCAAACAACCCGCCCCAGTTGTACTGCGTGCCTAGAGAGGATGTGTCTCCAGGTGGTAGGTAGCGCCTCGCCGGAAGTGCAGCCACCTGAACACACATCCACCACCTGGCGGACCCAACTCATATCTCATCAGCGCAGACACTCGGGGCGGGGTATCTTGTTTCTACAGTAGAGGGGGACTTTGTGCACCCCGTCCTACTACCCGCTCGGGCACATTCACAATAATAGGCTGGAAAAGGGAGAATTTAGATAAGTGTAGCCGCAATTGCATGGGTAGAGAAGTACATAAACATACATACCTAATCCCACCGTTCCCTTGCGGAGAAGGCAAGAAACTGTGAGTATAGCTCAAAAAACAACAACTCCGTATTTAATCCATCCTCAGTAACTTTCTCCACACTTCCCTATCCTCGCATACTTCCTTCGCTTCAACAACATCCATACACCGAGACATACATGCTCTTTTATTATTAATACTCTTAATGTTTCTCTTTTTCACTCATTCTTCTACAACATTTAGCTACGTCTTATACGGCCCGCCCCTTCCTTATGATCCACATACTCTACCTTCATATATTTGTTTCATCGCTCGATCCACACTCATCCTCTCAATATGTCCAAAGCACCGTAAGACGCTTCTTTCACATTGACCTTTTGTATTCCCTTTTCAAACCGCACTCCTTCAGCACCCATTCATTACTGACTCTGTCCATACGAGTTTTACTACTTCAGCGCCCATTCATTACTGACTCTGTCCTATACGAGTTTTACTCCTTCAGCACCCATTCATTACTGACTCTGTCCATACGAGTTTTACTCCTTCAGCACCCATTCATTAGTGACTCTGTCCATTCGAGTTTTACTCCTTCAGCACCCATTCATTACTGACTCTGTCCATACGAGTTTTACTACTTCAGCCCCCATTCATTACCGACTCTCTTAAATATCTCATTCCAAGCCCAATCACCCTGCTCTTGTGTTTCTCCTGACAAACCCACGCCTCACATAAACAACGTTGGCGTTACCACACTTATATACCGACATCTTTATCTCTTTCGATACTACATTCTTTGTAATAGTCCACAAACAACCAACTACTCTCTGAGATGCATTCACCCGTCCGTTGATTTCCCCATCCATCCCTCCATTTTTACACAACATCTTGCCTATCACCACATTCAAACGATTTAATGAATTCTGCAAGTCACTTTTACTATCAGCCATTAATACCGCATCATCAGCATGTAACAAAGAGATAACTGAAAACAACTGAGGGAAACCCATATCAGTACATCGTGCCGGGATTCGAACCCCGACGACTTTCCCACCACCGGGAAAATGGACAAACTGAGATTGACACCCACCGATAGGGGCAGTAATATCCATTCCAGACACCCGACAAGGTTTGGACCGAGCTTGTAGTGATCTTAAGAGTCCTTGCTACCCGCCTACTTTTAGATCACGGATAGACAATCTTGCTACCCGCCTACTTTTAGATCACGGATAGACAATCTTGCTACCCGCCCACTTTTAGATCACGGATAGACAATCTTGCTACCCGCCTACTTTTAGATCACGGATAGACAATCTTGCTATCCGCCCACTTTTAGATCACGGATAGACAATCTTGCTACCCGCCTACTTTTAGATCACGGATAGACAATCTTGCTACCCGCCCACTTTTAGATCACGGATAGACAATCTTGCTACCCGCCTACTTTTAGATCACGGATAGACAATCTTGCTACCCGCCTACTTTTAGATCACGGATAGACAATCTTGCTACCCGCCCACTTTTAGATCACGGATAGACAATCTTGCTACCCGCCCACTTTTAGATCACGGATAGACAATCTTGCTACCCACCTACTTTTAGATCACGGATAGACAATCTTGCTACCCACCCACTTTTAGATCACGGATAGACAATGTATTTGACCTCAGCGGGACTCAACTGATAAGAGTCACTACACCATGGATCTATTTCTATCCCATAGTGGAATAATGCAAGCCAAGATAATCGAAGGCTACATCGTGTAGAATGAGCAGCAATCCTGACCACAGGAGAGGATCGTTCGATATCCATTCTGAAGATACTGTACAGCGATTTAACCTAAAACAACAGCCGCCTAGCACGCCCCTGTTAACAGAGAAAGGAGTGTTGCAGACCCGGGCGGTGTTAGCAAACAGCTCGGGTGTTATGTTTGTGTCCTGGTGTGGGCGGGTGTCGAAGTCGTGACTCGGCAACGAGGTCACTAGCATAGTTAACCAGGTGAGGCACGGCCCAACCAGCCCGAGGTTAGCATGCGCGAGACGTGATTGGCAGAGTTGGCTTGGTGTGCCTCCCGCTAGAGCTGGTAAACTACAGTCCAGTCTTCGTAACAAGATATTAATGTTGGCTGTCACCTGCTGATAAACTAGTCCAGTCTTCATAACAAGATATCAATGTTGGCTGTCACCTGCTGGTAAACTACAGTCCAGTTTTCATAACAAGATATCAATGTTGTCTGTCACCTGCTGGTAAACTACAGTCCAGTCTTCATAACAAGATATCAATGTTGTCTGTAACCTGCTGGTAAACTACAGTCCAGTCTTCATAACAAGATAAAAAAATTGTCTGTCACCTGCTGGTAAACGACAGTCCAGTCTTCATAACAAGATAACAATGCTGTATGTCACCTGCTGGTAAACTACAGCCCAGTCTTCATAACAAGATAACAATGTTGTCTGTCACCTGCTGGTAAACTACAGTCCAGTCTTCATAACAAGATATCAATGTTGTCTGTCACCTGCTGGTAAACTACAGTAAAATCTTCACAATAAGATATCAATGTTGACTGTCACCTGCTGGTAAACTACAGTCCAGTCTTCTTAACAAGATATTAATGTTGACTGTCACCTGCTGGTAAACTACAGTACTATCTTCATAACAAGATATCAATGTTGACTAAGAAAATATGTTTGTTATTATCTAAAAGCATCTTGATATGAAAATTGGACTTAAGTTCTACTTTAACCTAGTTTGTAATTCGTGAAATGGATGACTGTGTGATTAGAAAGTGCACTTGAAGTACCTTTTCACAATCCAAAATTAGTTAGGCCTCTACAGCTGGTAGGATTTTTTTAGATTAACATTTTTCAGTAAGATGCATTTTAATTATTATTTTTTTTACCTTATTTATTCCTCAAGCTTGTGAAAGTAAACAATCATTGCTTCTTTTTCCACCCCTCTCCCTACCCCCCAAACCTAACCACCACTCTACCTGACCTGAAAATCATGGCTTTCCGCATAGGTATACCTATACGTAATCAGTACACCAGACAAAACGAGACTTAAGCCTTTTGTCTTCGTGCCCATGCAAATTTATTGGGTTAGCTAGGATGAAAGATAAGTGATATAGTGATGGTTAGTAAGTATGTATAGCTGTATGCCGAGTATTGGGTTAGCTAGGATGAAAGATAAGTGATATAGTGATGGTTAGTAAGTATGTATAGCTGTATGCCGAGTATTGGGTTAGCTAGGATGAAAGATAAGTGATATAGTGATGGTTAGTAAATATGTATAGCTGTATGCCGAGTATTGGGTTAGCTAGGAGGAAAGATAAGTGATATAGTGATGGTTAGTAAGTATGTATAGTTGTATGACGAGTATTGAGTTAGCTAGGATGAAAGATAAGTGATATAGTGATGGTTAGTAAGGATGTATAGTTGTATGCCGAGTATTGGGTTAGCTAGGATGAAAGATAAGTGATATAGTGATGGTTAGTAAGGATTTATAGTTGTATGCCGAGTATTGGGTTAGCTAGGATGAAAGATAAGTGATATAGTGATGGTTAGTAAGGATGTATAGTTGTATGACAGTCGGCTAAGATCTCAGAATGCCCCTGGCAGGTATATAACCGGTGTTGGCACCAGGAACCTCCTGAGCCGTGTCGCCAGGTGACCTTGTAGTTAGCACACAACATACTTCCTGTATCTGTGGTCGAGTGGTACAAACCAGACACCTTCGGTTGGACCACTTTTAACAGTTATTAGAATTATTGTTATTTCATCATTAATTCGGCCAACCTGTTCGTATCACTCGGGTATTTTTCTGTATTTCAAGTATTGGGGAATATTTAATTAACAGTCCATTAAAACAGGTTAGTATAGCTATCATAATATGTTTACTTTATCATATAGATAAATTATTGTAATCTTGAACTTTCTTGTCCCTAAGGTTATAGTGGATATTTACGTTTTGTGGGCCCCCGAACCCAAAACAGTGGGTCTTGCAATTCTGTGGGCCTGTCCTTGGGGCTGGTGGGTTTCTTCCAAACTTGATATTTAGATGTTTTTTGGTCATATCTCGGGGACTTTTCTTGCTTGTGATTCCATCCACCAAATTAAGGATAGTTAGATGTTAAATAACACTGTGTACATGTATTTTTGGAGAGAGGAGATTAGGGGGGGAATTAATTTGAGGGTAGTTTGACTGTTTATTAAACAATTGGTAGGATAAATCGCAACCGACTTTATCGTTCCTTTATCTAAACTTTACTTATAACTCGTAAGATATGTGAAATGAAATAATATACACTGTTGCAGAAACATAATGGGGAAAATAGAGCACCATATTCCACCAAAGAGCGTAAGTTAAATAATAAAGACTGTTACAGAAACATTAAGATAAGAGAAACCTCTCTGTCCACCAAAGATCGTAACAACCAACTCTCATTTCCCGAACAGTCATTTAATAAATATATCTGCATACAGATCGGAAACTTTTTTTTGGTAAAAACTTATTTCAAATAAAAGTTGTTTATTTCTAAGACCACTACAACTTTTCAATCATAAGTTATTTCGTATCTTAAGAGTTGCGGAGAAATGCTCAAAATTGGAAATATTCACTTATGTAAACTACCTTCTATGTCACTTTTACAAGAAAATGAAACGCACCATTTTGTTTTTAATATTAAACAGGGTCTAGATACGAATTTGAATCAAAATCGTTTGAGCCAATTTAGAAGAAAAATCACTCTTTTCTCTTTTTCGCCCTTAAATAAACTACCTATAATTTTAGGGTTGGATATTTAATTCCAAAATCTTCTCTGGAGAGCCTTATGAAAACCAAGGCTTAGCCCGATCGGTAAAATGGTTTCGGCTCTAGGCCGATATACAGACAGACAAACAGAGTGCATCGTGAAAACAAACTTTTAGGTTTCAGGGAGTCATTAGACATTCGTCAAAATCTCGAATTTGATTTTTTTTACAGCCATAGTACTAACTCTCTCCAAGGTGTCGCTCGCTATAAAGTTGAAATTTTTCAAATACCGTTTGAAAGAATTTTGTTTAAAATGTATGTATAATAAGTGTTTAATATGATTAACAAAATTATGTGTTTGAATAAAACTTACTTTAAAGTAGTTAACTGAAAAACTATTTACGAAGAATGTTGTTCCCAGCTATGAAAAAGTAAGTCCAATTGTCTCGCGCTATTTATTTTAATTGACAAGTGAATGCGTGATGAACTGCACATTAAATGGTTTACTTATTGATGGGGAAGGAAGTGAAAGTAAAATTCACGAGGGATCGTAACTTTCCGAAAGAGAAACGGAGCAAGTTATTGGTTCACACTCCATTGCTCGTATTTGATCAGCTAATGATGCAATATGGTAAAGTTACCATTAGATGGTTTACTCTAACCTGCTGATAGCCAACAGTGACACTAATATCCCTCCACTGCTCGTATTTGATCAGCTAATGATGCAATATGGTGAAGTTACCATTAGATGGTTACTCTAACCTGCTGATAGCCAACAGTGACACTAATATCCTTCCACTGCTCGTATTTGATCAGCTAATGATGCAATATAGTGAAGTTACCATTAGATGGATACTCTAACCTGCTGATAGCCAACAGTGACACTAATACACTTTCTCACTCGCGACGTGTCGGCTGTGAATCATTGTAGGGGACGCGAGATAAGGTCAGTGTTTTTTGCAGGTTTCAAAGCAAACCTTTTTTTGTTGGTCAAAGCAAATAAAACATTGCTCCAGTAGAAACAAAGAGTTTAATTTTCTTCACACGGTGATATCAACAGTTGTTCAATAACTTTCATGAGCATATTAGCTTTTTTTTTTATCGCCGCGTCTTACTACCTGTTCAGGTTATATACCTACTAGTTACACTAATGAGTTAAGGAGAAGGAAGGAAGCATTTTAAGCCCCGTCCAGACTTGAACAGAACAACTAACACAAACATGGTCGCGAAAAGTGTGGACGAACAGAACATTGTAACAGAATGTGTTCGTTGTTCTGTTCGGCACCGACCCATCAGTTGTCGGTTTTTTCCAGTCACATCAAAGGATGTTCGTGTTGTCTACTGTTCTAATCTGGACGCCTACGCGAACATTTTCCCGAACATACAGTCATTGGCAAGACAGCAGCGGAGTCGCACGTATGTTTTGATTTTTGTAAATAAGTCTACATATATCTTTTGGCGAGTGTATTTCTTAGTGCATGTGTTGAATTAATAGTAATAATTATAACTATCTCATTATTTTAGCATATTGTAGAAAAATGTAGTGGTCAAAAGAAGTGCAAATTAAGTTCATAGAGCTCTATAAGTCACACCAGGTAATCTGTAATCCTGAAGATTTAGATCACTATAATAAAATAAAAAACAGTATTTCCACTTGAAGGAGATTGGGGCCGTGATGGACAGAGATGGGAAGGAAAGTATGTTAGTCGCCCTTAGAAAGGAAAAAAACAGAAAATAAGATAACATTGGTACAAGAAAAGTTAAGAAATGATATACAAACTATTATTTATTTATATATATATATATATATAAAACACTTTTTTATAGGTTAAATATTTACTTGACCTCAGTGAGTAAAATACGCCCTAATTAGGATACTTAGGGACAACTAGAGGAGGATTTTTTTTTGCACCGCGTCTTACTACCCGTGCAGGTTATACGCTTATGTACTAATTACACTAATGGGTTAGGGATGAGATAAGTGTAATTTAGATGAAGTGCACCCATATTTGCGTGGAGAGCGTAGGGAAACCATTTAGGGAAAAAAAACTTCACTGCACCCTACTGGGATCGAACTCTGATCTACCCGTCCTTGACAGTCTAGTGTAACACTAAAATGACGCCTTAGACCTTGCGGCCACCGAGGTGGGTTGGGGTAGAGCTAAAGGCATCCTTTTTTACCTGATTTTATGTTAATGATGCTGCACCTTTTTTACCTGTCGCTAATTTCCCAATTGGCATGCCTCGTTTTACTAATACGACTTAATAGACTGATTGTTCCCAAATTTTTATTTCCTGTTTTTTTTTACCAAATAGGAGATGTTGTGAAATTAAGATAGATTAAGTTTAATACTTAAAGTAATTTGTTAAATTTATTTATAACGATCTCTACTTAAATACAATCTTTATATATACACACACACGAACGTTTTTGTTTTACAGTCGTTTAATTTAATATCTGTTTTACTCGTTGGTAAAAAATTTTTTTTTAAACCAACAAACTATGGGAACACGTTGCGAACGTGTTCTGTTCAAGTCTGGACACTCGGCCAAAGCGAGCCGAACAACGAACATGTTCGTGGAAATGTTCGTTGTTCTGTTCTAGTCTGGACGAGGCTATTAAAGTAATCTACCCGCACTCGTGTGGCAGGAGAGTGGGAAACCCTTTAGGGAAAACCATCCTAAGTAGATCCCACCGGGATTCGAACCCCGATCTTCCCGTCATCAGCAAGCCAGTTCAATACGAGAGTGACGCCTTGGACCGTGAGGCCATTATTACGTTTAACGCCGTGGTTAGTAACGAATTAATCTAATGGGTAAGGGAAGAAAGAGTAGTTTAGAGGAAATGAAACCACATCAGCATGGACAGAGGATGAAAAAACACGCAAATTGAAAACCACTAGGCCAAGATTAGAGTATCAGCAACAGTTCGTTGCGAGCCTGACACCATAGACCATGTGGACCACCGGTGCAGCTATCAATGGTTATCATAGATCAATGTAATAAGACGAGTAGAGTGAACTGTAAATAAACTGCACCAACGTTTCTCTGGAGAGGAGCAGGTAAAATACCTTGTGTTTCCCCTTTGTGAACGGCTGGAATCGAACCTCAAGCCTCCTTGTCCGCGATACGCGAGTGCAGGGAATAGCTTAGTGAGATGGGGAGCGGCCGGACCTCGGAAGTGCTTAGCTAGATTGCATAAGAGTTTAGCGGGGCATTGAGGAAGACTTTGGGGGTCGATATGATTCCTGAGGCTTCCCTGCCAGTCATGGCAACACAACCAACCAACATTTCTCTTCGGTGAGCAGACGCCATGCCCCCTCCCAAAATTATGATTAATAATGTATTGTTATACAGTTTAAGTTTTGTGTGTGGATCGATTGATTAGGAGTTCACTAAAGGTTCAGTCAACCTCCCTGTATTAATTACAGAAGTTGCCTACTTGATGAATTCGAAGTTATCTTGCGAAGCGAGTTGCATCTTAACTTGACGCACTTAAGGTGGGATGGAAGGGGACGCGAGATAAGACCACTGGTTTTTGTGTTTTTTTTCAGTTTTTATGGCAAAACATTTCTTTGTCTGAAATAAATAAAATATGGCTCCAGTAGAAACACAGAGTTTAATTCTCTTCACACGGTGATATCAACAGTTGTTAAATATCTGTCGTGAGCATAGCGGCATTAGATGACAAACTTTTTAAATGAAGAGAAAAAGTTGTCATTAAATTCCAGGACATCCTCGACAGATATTCAACAAATGTTGATATAACCACATAAAGAAAATTAAACTCTTGTGTTTCTACCGGAGAAATATTTTATCTATTTTGGACAAAAGAATGTTTTGCCATAAAAAAAACTGCAAAAACTCTGGCTTTTTCTCCCTTCCCCTTACGTCCCATTGAGCATTCTAAGAACTATCAAAATGAGATGTCAATGTACGAAATAGAAAGAGAGGGAAGAAAATTAGTTCACCTTGCGATGTTTCTTGTTCACCTGCTGATAACACTTACCCTCTTCCTCTGACGAGTTTACACTCTCTCCCTACTATTTGTACCTGGACATCATTGACTTGCATTTCAAGATTTTGTTTCCTGTTCTTGATAGACATTTGCTTCCAAGGACTTTTTTAATCTACCTCCTGGCAGGAAGATTCCTACAGGACATTTTAGTGAGTTGACCAAATATCCTGAGCTGTAGACGATTTAAAAAAAATACATTTACAAAAAAACTACTTTAAGGTCAAAACACTAATGTTGTGACAGTGTAAAACTATTTTAAGAAATATTTAATAATTTATATTTTTGTTTCAATGTTTAGATATTTTAAAACTCGCTGAATAGAACGTTTATACATTAACATGGGTAGGGGTTTCTATATTGACCCACCATGACGTCACAGGTAAGCAACGTTCTTAATCCCTGTGTAAACCTAAGTAGAAATCCCCCCCACTACCAACCGCAGTGCCCGGAAAGCGGACGGCTGGTAGGTAATCTTGCTGTAGACCCGGTAGCTCGCCTGCTATGCGAGGGTATGTAGGCCCGCGCAACTTACTTGATTGGCTGGTTGCAGCTCCTACGTACTCGCAGGGGAGTTTGTTTAATTCCACCCTCCTTGCTGAATATTTCATGCCACCTGTTACGCGCCACACAGGCGCACATGATACGTTCTGTACGGTACGATCTTCATAGGAAGGCACTTTTACAAATTACTTGATACCAGTTTGGTGTTGTTCAATGTTTCTCAAGGTGTGGTCTTCGCTCGGTCTATCAAGTGGTCAGCGGGACCCTAGCAAGTTTCATAATAAAAATGAATTAAAGAATGAAATGTAAAACATGAAATATTCATACATCGCTGTATTTCTTTCCTCGGTATACACAAGTCAGGTGGACAAGCAAAAGTGTGTAACAACCTTAAGTCTATAAATATGAACAATTAGTTGTCAACAAATTATGAGGTGTAGAATGTTGAAAATAGTTTGTTTTTTTACTCAGTAATTCAATGTAATTATATATTTTTGTTTAGCATTTAATTTAGTAAATAAATTTCTGTCTTGTATTTTTAGTCGTAAAATGGAATTGCCTTAAAATAATGTTTTCCCTGCATAACTTTTAACCACTACACCCCACTCCCAGGGCCCCGGTGGCCCCCCAAATGAGCATAACTTCCATTTGGTGGTCCCACATCAACAAAACTTGAGTCACTGGTGTAGCTTACAAGATAGGGTCGTAACTTAACCGATCACGGCCATAGCACAAACACGTGATCACAGAGCAACCATACACTGACAGAAGAACCACTACAAACTCTTGTGGTATTAAGTGAGCGTTCTAGAAAACTTCGGCCGATATAAATCTTCCAGTCCAAGTGACCCTTCAGATGTTGTATCAGTCGACATAAAAAGATGATATGACGAGGTATTGGCGTGGTCTGTCTGTCTGTCTGTCTGTGTGTGTGTGTGTGTGTGTGTGGCATGCAGAGATGTAATCCAGGTTGCGGTTTCGAAGAGCAGGTATTGGTTGACCTAGAATCATCGCTAGAAGCCGATACTTGGCCGTCAGGACGCAACGCCGCATCAGCTTCTCGGAGCGGACAAAGGGAGGGTNGAGGGGTCCCCCCCCCCCCCCCCCCGAAGTACGGGGGGATGTATTATACTTATACTCTATATCCAGGCGGGAGGAGTATTTATGCACTCATTTTGGTAACAAGTTCCGTTCTGAAAGGTATTTTTCCCTACCATCATCCCACTGTACGGTAGAATTATTCTGCTAGAGGAAAAAAAACCTTTTGGAACGGTTGGCACGACTAAAAATTGAATTTTAGTAGGGGGGGAGGATATAATCAAGGTTGTAGACAGAGTACAATTCAGGGGATGGGGGCAGTTTAAAGAACACAGCCTCCTACTAGCCATCGGAGGCCAAGAAAATGTATGAATATTAAATGCCTCTAAAAGTTATTTTGAGGTTATTTTATGGTAGTTAGGGTCCAGAGATTTTAAATAATGTGAGTAGTCTTGAGTACAATGTTATTGTTTATGTAGTCTTTTTCTCTAAATATGTTATTTTGGGGGCACCTTTAATGTGCATGTATGTGTACTTTTTGAAATCAGGTCATCAGCCCCAATCTTAGAATGGCAGCCCATCCCCTCGACACATCTTCTGTGCTTTGTATAATGTTCTACCTCTGAGGAATTTCGTATTACAACTATTTGTTGTCTTGTTGGATG
>CABFWB010001894.1:94962-107491 GCA_902151455.1 Timema bartmani | reverse complement strand
CCATTTAACATAAGTAGCTCTATAACTGTAATACCAGCCATTTAACATAAGTAGCTCTATAACTGTAATACCAGCCATTTAACATAAGTAGCTCTATAACTGTAATACCAGCCATTTAACATAAGTAGCTCTATAGTCGTAAAATCAGACACTAAGCCTATAATCGTAAGACCAGCCACGAGCTGAAGTTTGTAGAGTATAAATATATAAGTAAACAAAACTGTAAAGTTAGAACCAGCCCGCGCAGTGATCTGAACAAATATTTTGTTTCTATAGTATCTGCGCACATACTGTCACGCCAGGGGAATAAAACATTGTGTACAGTCACGGGGAAAAGTATATTACAACCCAGTTGAGCGAAACACACAGAGGCGTCTTTTTTATACTGTACAAACAAACATATTTTACTGTTGACATTGATAATGATAACATTTTACCCAAGCCCGTATCCTGAATTTTTCTTTCATGGGGGGGACTCTTTCTTCAAATATTGTCTGACGCCGACAGTCATCTCAAGACTAAACAGCGGGGGATGAAACTGACCTGCACGGAGAGACGAAAATGTATTAAAATTTCGTACAAATATATACAGAAGTAGACCCAATCTTCCATTCACTAATAATTTATGTACTTTTTATTACTTTTAATAGAAAATATACTAATTTTACATACATTTTTATAAATACTAATATATTTTCTATTAAAAAGTCATAACAAGTATACTAATTATTAGTAAATGCAAGCATGGGTCTACTGTTTTAGTTTTTTTTACGAAATTTTGACATATTTTTTCCTACATTTTGGAGGAATTACTGAGTATATTACATTACATCTTATTATTTACGATGTTTAGTCCGGTTTAGAAAGTGAATATTAATGTATCTTTAATTAGGAATTTATTACTTCTATATTTTCATAATAATTTTTGTTTGGATTTAGGGGGGAGGCTTCAGCCCCATGAAACCCCCTCCCTCATGGATGAGTGCCAGCTCCATATTATTTATTGTTATTTTATAGGTATTGAAAATGTCCATCAAAAATGACAGCTTCATATCACATGACTTGACGTATGACTACATGAAAGTAGCTCTTGTACCTCTTGTAACTGTCAGATCCTACCATGTTTTTACTATTATTACTATTGCTATCTTTATTAGGCATAAAATAATTTAATTGATAGACACATATCGTTAGCGTGGTAGTTAATTAAACATACTACACATACCTGAATACCTGTTTCAATATGTAAGATACATTTTACTTTCCCTCGACACCTTGAAGAAAGAAAGTATTGTGATCGTCAAAATATAATCGTATTTAAGATTCTAATAAATGTCAACGTTTCATGACCCCTTGAAATAAGGAAAGTTGTTTTCAATTTTACTAATCGGATTAAAACTTTGTATCTGGGGATTTTATAAAGTTCCCCTGAAGAGCTTTTAGAATTAAATATCAAACCCTAAAATTGTGGGTAGTTTAATCAAGGGCTAAAGAAGAACAAGGCTATTTTCTCAAAATCCGGTCTAATGATTTTGATCAAAATTCGTATCTAGACACTGTTTAAACATTACAAACAAAATGGCGCGTCCCACTTTTACGGGAAAGGGAATTATTGGGTTCTTTACATCAAAGGATCTCTCCACAGCTCTTTGACATCAGAAATAACTTAACCAAAGTTGTATTATTATTATTATTAAAAATAAAAAAATGTTATATTTGAAATACATTTTTATAAAACCAATAATTTCCGATACATAAGCAAATATATTATATTTATTAAATGACGGTCTGGGAAATGGGGAGTTGATTGTTATGATCTTTGGTGGACAAAGATATTCCTTTTTTCTAAATGTTTCTATTACATTGTATATTATTTGTGTATGCTCTTTGGTGGAGTGTTTCTGCAACAATGTATATTTCGTGTCACTTATCTTTATCTTACTAGTTTTAAAGAAATATTTACATTTTTTAGATAAAGAAGCGACAAAGCGCACCACACCATTTATTTTTTACCACCCGTACGCGCTATTCGGTATATTCACACTAAGGAGGTAGGGACGAGAAAGGTATAAACTAGGATAAATATACACGCATTTACGTCAAAGGAGAGTTGGAAACTATTTAAGACAGACCCAACATCTCAGTACGCCAGGCCATGGTTGGAATCCCGGTCGTCCCATCACTGGTAAACCAGACAATACGATACTAAGGCCTTTATGCCCTCCTCCAGCGGTAAGGGGGGAAAACAATGAAAACTATTTACACGGGAAAACAGAGGCCATTCTAGCGGCATTTACACAAGGTCGCTGACAAGGAGGTCAAGGTTCGAATCCTACTAGGGGTGATCTCCCAACATTTTGTTTCAACCGTAGTTCTTACCTCCTCTTTCCACGCTAGTTCGGATGCACTTACTCTAATCTATCCTCCGCATAACCCATCTTTTAGAATGAGTTGGTTTAAACGTAAGAAATAAATTTTAACTACAGGGTTTTTTTTCCAAGAAAAGGAGAATCCACTTAATAAGTAATTATAGTCTTAAATGTAACTTAGTCCTGACCCGCCTCGGTGGCGTAGTTAACTAACGTGATAGTTTCGTGTTGAACTAGACTGCCGAGGACGGGGAGATCAAGGTTCGAATCTCGGTCGGGTGAACTGGGGTGGTTTTCCACGCTTCCTCCACGCAGATGCGGGTTCACTTTCTCTAAATCCAACCTTCCCAATTCCTAATCCATTAGCGTAATTAGTACTTAAGCGTATAAACCAAACGGGTAGTAAGACGCGCTGCTAAAAAAACTTTGTACTCAAAAGTTATTTTTATCCCCGCGTCTTACTACTACCTGTTCAGGTTATACACATGTATGATAATTACTTCCACATTTGCGTGGAAGGAGAGGGGGAAACCATTTATGAAAAACCACCTTTAGTAGACCCGACCAGGATTCAAGCCCCGTCATCAGTTGGCCAGTCTAAGACGGGAGTGACGCCTTAGACCATTCGGCCACTGGAGTGGTTGTTCAAATTGTTGTTTTTTTCTAGTTTTGTTGGTAATAAAGGCAACAATCAAATTGTATGGATTCTGTAGACTGAATCAACATCAATATCCGAGCCTGCCTGGATATCAGGGGCGGAGAAGCAACCCACAGATACACCATTGTCTATTCTCGGCAAGTTTGGCTTTTACCGACAGTTCCGTTTTAATCCGTATCTTCCCCTCCTCATATTCTCCCCATTGTTGAAAATATAAGGATAGCCCGGATAGGCAGTAAAAAGATATGAGCACACACATAAAATATATATTTTTTGCTATTATATCCGTTACGCGCATAAGTTGGCGGCAATGGCATTGGATATAAATTTGTAAGAGTTTAGGAGAGCTTTAAAATTAATAATAATAATAATAATAATAATAATACTAATAACAATAATTATAATAACAGAAATACATGTTAAATTTTGAAAAAGATTAAACTAAACTGTGTTCAGGCTTGATCAGAGACAAGATTTAAAGGCATATCAGCCTTTCTTGTTTATTCGGTTGGTCACATACAAAATTCATGTGTGCATAAGCTCTGTTCATGATCCCCTAGTTGTGGAAACTTCTTTTTATATGTCATTATTTGGTCATTTTGAAATTTTAGGTTATATTTTATTGGTATGCGTAATTTTTGAGTAATATTTAGGCATTTAGAAGAATATTTTTAAATACTAGCAATATTTCATAAATACATAAATACTCAAATGTAAATGTTGCTAGCCTACAGTTGTCTGAATGAGAAGATAATGTAGGCCATGAACTTTGTATCACAGTTGTCTGGATGAGAAAATAATGTAGGCCATGAACTTTGTATCACAGTTGTCTGAATGAGAAGATAATGCAGGCTATGTACTTTGTATCACAGTTGTCTGGATGAGAAAATAATGTAGGCCATGTACTTTGTATCACAGTTGTCTGAATGAGAAGATAATGTAGGCCATGAACTTTGTATCACAGTTGTCTGAATGAGAAGATAATGCAGGCCATGAACTTTGTATCCTCTTTGCTTGTAAAATACACATTCCTGGTAAGACTGCAACTAGGCTGGAGAGGGTTGCGTTGGGAAGGGGTAGCTATTACTTCTCAAACAGATATTTGTTAATCAATGTTATAACTAACCGAATGCAACAGTTTAGTTTTTAAAGACTTTTAATCGCATTTTACGTTTATAAAAGTGCGTGTTTGATTTAGTCATGTACATTTATTACGAGTGTTTGTTCATATTTTTAGGTCATTTGTTTTGAATTTAAAGTTGTTTTTTGAATGTATAAGTTATTTTAAAGTTCATTTTTTGATAATATTGTTGGTTATCAAAGTCCAATCCGTGGCTATATTTGTATGCCCTCCCCTAATATAATAAAAAATATATCACATACCTCTACCCCCTTCCAATGAAATTATTTTATTTTGAGAAAGGTGGCAACCCTATCTGAATTTCAAGTAGGCCTAAATTAAAATTAAAACTCCTTAGCCAGGCTAATTAACATAATGAAGTAATCTACAGCTTTCTCTTGACGGAAGAAAATACCAACCACTGGAAACATTCTTCTCTGGTGATTTTTTTTTTTTAACTTATTTAAACCTCATTCTAGACAGATGAAAAATAAAATAAGAAATGCTCCTGGCATGCAAATCTCGCTTTCGTCTGCTAGAAAATGCAGGGCAGAGGCCTTGTCATACGGAGCGTGACGTCAGAAAGACGGACTAGACACCAACTGGATAGTAGGACAGAGTAGGACATGGACCTATTGTGCTGGGAAAACAACGCGCTTTAGCTTAATAACATGCTAGTTGTGTTGACACGCATTTTTCACTTGTATTAGTATCGCTTCTATACTCCATTCACGGTAGGATATTACTCTCTGAAAGGTCTTTTTTCCTACCAAAATCCAACTATATAATAGCTTTCTGGTAGGGAAAAAGGCCTTTCAGAAGACAATTCCTACGCTGAACAGACTATAAGAACATGGCTGAAAATGAAGTGGTGCTAAATGGTGTCTCTATTGGAGCCATTTTTTTTATCACTGCGTTACATTTCTGTTCGGATTATTTATACGCATATACTAATTACGCTTATGTGTTAGGAGCTAGGAAGGGTGAATTTAAAATAAGAATGGGCAGCCAGATTAATTACAGTTTTTCAGTAAACGCAATTTATCATAATTAGTTGACCTATTTAAAAGAAATTGATTTATATAGACAACATAAAAAAGTTAGTGATTAGTATGTCTCCTATTTTTTAATTCCTTAATACATTAAAATATATTTTAGATGAACCAAGATAGTTATTAAATTATTTTGTTTGATTTGTTAACTCACTTATATGGTAAATAAAATTAAACTTAAATAAGGTCAATAAATCCCAATACAACCAAACTCGGTTGGGCATTTTTTTTTTAGGAATAGGCCCAGGTTTTTTCAACCTTGTTTTAAATGTTGGTATACTAATAACAAAATATATTGTTAAATGGTTGCTAGGCCTAAAATATTCTTCAAAAATAATTATAAATTAATTTGTATATTGGTTTGAATATAAACTATCTGGTTTGCTATGAGACAATAATATTACGTTGTGTATCTACTCAAGTTGCCAAAACATTACTATAAAGTGTTTGAAGTGTATGGGCTCAACATTATTAATTAAAACTTATAAACTATAACCAATATTATAAATATTGGTTAAAGTGTCAAATACAGAGATTGGAAAGCGTCCCGTTGATTTCGCGTGAAAACCGCCGGCCATTCATACCTTACTTGCCGATAACACGAATATTATGTTGCCGGAACTAATCACGGTACTACAATGTTTTATTATATTTTGTGATTGTATATTAAAAAACATTACACATGCCACGATGATTGGTAGGAAATAATGGTTTGATCAAATTATTTATAACATTTGTTTACCGATATTAAATAATATCTCTCACAAGGCACATTTGCAATATTTACGTAACATTTTATTTTGGACACTTCTTGAGAATATGTACTCCTGATATCACTTTACACTATTCTCTAGTGCAATATCATTGGCATTCTTTTCTTTAAAAATCCGGTGCTTAAAATTCCACAAAAACTCATTCTTTTCATAACATTCCACAAATAAGTGTCCCCCGCACAACAAATTTTTTAGTTGCCTCCATTTTGAATTGTCTACTTGCATTAGTAAAGTTGGAAGGTGACCAACTTTTTCACTTGCAAGTGGACTTGTTTGTTAGTAGCTTGCTTATCTGTTTACACGGTGCAAGCTGTGCGCGCGCAGCCAAATATGTACTTGCATTAGTCAACTAATACCGTGTCAACGGGCCTTTATAGGGGTATTTTGTTTATTAAGTTGTCAACTTGAAGGTGTCGTTTACTAACAACTTGATGTTTTGTATTCGTGTCTTGTGGGTTTTTTTTAGCACCACGTCTTACTACCTATTAGGTTAAACACCTGTGTGCTAATTACGCTAATGTGTAAGATGAGATTTATAGGAAGTGTACCAGCATTTCCGTGGAGGGAGAGTGGAAAACCATCTAGGAAAACCATCCTCAGTACACACAACCGGGATCGAACACCAATCTCCCTTATCGACCTATCAGTCCATTGCGAGAGTGACGCCTTAGACCATGCGGCCAGCGAAGCGGGTTGTTGCCGGTTGTTGATGGGACTGTACTTGTTAACTGTTTCCTCCCCTTCAATATTAATTTTAACAACCACACCCACAATAACGTAGAGTCGATTCTCCACTGGAGCGTAGGTGAGTGTAGGTAGCTGACAGCTAGCAGAAGCTACCAGAGCTACTCTCATGTATCCATACGCCAAACCATACGTTGATTTGCTATCACTTTTGGCAGTCAAAACTTTCACAACAAACAATTTGTTTTTAGTCACGTGTTTCTTTTAACCGTTTTTAAATGATCGAAACACGAACTGATGAAAATAACCGTTCGTATGTTTCTTTTTTTTTTGTTGGAAGCGGAATCTGTGGTTCAATTAGAAATGTTTTACAGAAGAGAGCTTCAAAAAGGCTGCATTCTCTCCATAAATTAAGATGGCAAACCAGACGAAACGAGAGCTGTTGATGACGTCATACAAGGCTGTTTGGTTCTGCATGTGTTAGCAAAATATAAAAAAGTTTTATTTCGAAACTAATATTTTGTATGGCTTTTTCTGTAAGTTTTAAAAAAACTTTTATTTATTTTGGTGGCCAGTTACAACAAGATACAAATGTGAATATGGTACTTTTTTAATTTATTATTTCATGTAAATAATATCTCTTGTTGCCACAATCACGAAACAAAAAAAAACCAATAGTTTTATTAATATATTATTTTCTTTCAGTGAGTTACAAAAAAGCCACATATACAACAATTGTTAGGGAAGTATTATTAGAAGCATTTATTAACAATTTTGATCGATAACATAATTACTAAGAACATAATAATTATTTCATAATATATTGACATCAATGACGTCCAACCAATGTTTGCAATAAAGAAGCTTCTAGAAACTAGTCAGTTAATACCACTCGGGTGGCGAATGGACTGTAGTTAGCGGACTGTTGTGAAGGATTGGCCTAAAAGGAAAACACCTGATGCACCGATTCTGGAATCGAACACCGACCTTATCTTTAAAGACAAACCAGTCTAGACGAGCGTGACGTTTATTCCACTTGTCCACCTATATAGGTCACTATATTCGTGTCCAAAGATGGCAACCATGTACCAATAAAAAAAAACTTATATTGATTTATTTATAAAATTATTGATGTTTTTGTATCCTATTTATCGATATAAGCTTCTTCATGAATCGGACTAGGCTGCTTATGAATACAATAAAATTAACGATTTTCCACTATTCTTACTAAATTTGTCTGCTATTTTCGACAGCTAAATAAGACATTAACAATCGAAAAGAGACGAATAATAACATTTATAGAACAGCATCCATCTTGATACATTCGTTACAGTTAAATCAGAACAGCGCAATTCGATACATCGGAAACAAACACTATATCAATATCATTTGATCGATCGTAGCTTTAGACATATAGGTCAATCTTGAGATATATAAAATGATAAATATATCGATAAGTAAATGTTATCCCTATTAATGTAATTCATATTACATTGATGAGTAAAATGTAATTTCCTGTAATTTACGACTTTTGCTAACCTACAGCTTCATTCCTGCTCCGTTGTTTAGATTAAGACGACGACGCCTCCGGAAGGTGTAAGGAGCAGATGACCCAGATAGCACACTAAGTGTCATCTCAAGGTCGCTAATCGGGTGGACTGGCAGGTTCCAAGGCAACAAATATAACGGCCCTTAAGATATGTTAATAAATACTTTTATTAGAAGAAAAATTAATCCAGCCCAACACCTTAGCTCAGTCGGTAGAGTCTGTCTACTGAGCTTAGGGTCCCGGTTTCGATTCCCGAAATGGTCGAAAATTTATTAATGATCTAAATGTGTGTTTACCCTTTCATATTGATAAATTAACGGCTGGGGACTGGTTGTTGTGTTTGTCCTAGTTTTAAGTTAGACTATAGGACATATGAAGCTACGTCAGGCCTAGCCAGCCGGTTGTGGAAAATATATGGCTTGAATAAAAAATTGACCACAGACTGTAAATAATAATGGATGCAAAGTAAAGTAAAGTAAAGTAAAGAAGAAAACTTAATCCTGAGGCTATTTCAGAACATTATTGATCACTACGTCATTATTATCCACTTAAAACAACAGCTTCTACTTTCTACTACGAAGTAAAAAAGTTTCTAAATTGTTAGACCATAGCTTGGTGTTTATTTTTGATACATTTAAGTTTGTGAAATGATCCTCCACCCGTTACTTGTGTAGATTAAAAGCTAGGATCAGTCAGTATTCAATAAACAAATGTTTATACGTTTGTATCAAGAGATTGTTTATAAACAACAAACGTGGCGGTTTTACATTTAATGTCATCATATCTTCACAAATGATTGATGTCCACCCCTGTCTACAAGGATATCTCCCAGTCCACCCCTGTCTACAAGGATATCTCCTAGTCCACCCCTGTCTACAAGGATATCTCCCAGTACACCCTGTCTAGAAGAATATCTCCCAGTACACCCCTGTCTACAAGGATATCTCCCAGTACACCCTGTCTAGAAGTATATCTCCCAGTCAACTTCTGCCTTTAAAGTGGGATTATATTATGAAGTGCCTTATCTGACAGAAAAGTAACTAAACCTACTTTAATAAAGTACTCAAGCGGCAAGTCATGTTATTTGCAGCTGTCAGTTTTGATAGATAGTATCAATGTATATAAAATAAATACTGATAATATAGTTAAATGTTATTAGTGTTGGCCACTCATGTGACAGTGATCCCTGCTATAATCCTACTCAACCTGTCTGTGAAAACATTAATAGCAAATTTATCTCGGTCTCTGGATTACAAGGCCTGGAAGTTGAGCTGTTTGTTCTGCCTTGGGATGACTCAGACCTTTGAAATCAGTAAAACAATGTGTCTGTTACTGCGGATTCATAATTTCACTGAAAAACAAGAGAACAACTTAAAACGTGGCCACGTGACTTACTCTAAACCTATCACAAGAAATCAGCGCGAACTGCTTTGGTCGTTCCGCACTACTAGAAACAATCTCATCTCTGTCCTCGCTTCTCCATAAAATCCTCCTGGAAGAACCAATCAAATCTCAAAACCAGCCAACTTAATCAGTGCGCATACGCCTACAAAGTGAGATACAAGCAGAAATCGCAGTCTATTGTTGGGAAATGACTCGTTATATGAAAAGCGCACGTGTCGTTCTCGTTCCGTTTTTTGATTGGATTCACTGCACGACAAAATAATAAGAAAACATCCATCGTGACAATAAAACGAAACATTTGTTTATCCACTAAAAAACTAAATATGTTGGTAAACAGGTGTTTCTAATTTGTGTTGCAAAGAATTATGGGTCAACATACAGAGAGTGAATTGTCACGACACTCGAGGAGATTCTGCTCTACATTTTTGGCGAGCGTGCGAACCAAACTTTATTGTTTTTGTTTTTTAGCACCACGTCTTACTACCCATTCGGGTTATACCCTTATGTACTGTACTAATTACACTAGTAGTTTTTTTTATTAGGAAGGTTATATTTAGAAGAAGTGTACCCACATTTGCGTGTAGGGAGAGTGTAAAACCATTTTTTTAAAGCCCTCAGTATACCCGGTCGAGATTCGAGCCTCGATCTCCCCATCATAGGCACTCTATCCTAACACGAGATTAGCGCGTTAGACCCTTCGTTCACCGAAGCGGGTAGCTCTATTGTTCGGCCATTGAGGCAGCCGCCAGGTCCCGAAGAGCCGGGAGGTCACTCGACCGTTAAGAGCCATTTGTTACCATTTCATAGCATCACCGCCCCCTGCGGAGAAAAAAATCGTGGAAGATATTCAATTTCAAAAAGGATATTATCTTTGTTACTAACTAGAGCCCCGCTTCGGTGGCAGTATGGTTCAACGCGTCACTCTTGGCGGTAGGCTGGACCGCTGATGACGGAGAAATCGGGGGGTTCGAATCCCGGTCGGGTGTACTAAGGATCCCCCCCATTCTTTCTCTTCGCCTAGTTCCGGATATATTTCCTTATTCCTGCCATTAATAGTCTCTACGTATGGATAACGTAGCGTAAGTTTAGCCGACCCGTCGCCTAAAAAAATGTTCAATGTTTTGTGCCCCATATGTGCCTGAACATGAACATTAGTGTTTTAAAACTAGGACTCTAAGTGAATGTGTGAACGTTGAGAGAACACAACGGAACAAAAACTGTTTATAAATGCCTAATTTTAATATCACACATGATATGAACATAAACGAAGTCACACTCGATTGACACAAACACAAGTTTTGTGAGGTTGTGTTTCTCAGCCTGTGAATGTGGTTTAGCTTGAACTCAGGTTGGCAAGACACATCCCATTTTCCCTTAAAGTACCGGTTTTTACACCACAAAATGTCCATTTCCGGGCACGTGTGAGTAGAGATGTAAATTTCCCCATAAATCTTGGATTTAAAAACTTTCCGATAAATTTTCCGCGGCGGTGAATTGAGGTTTACTAACTGTAGGGGCAGACGCTGCATTGTGGAGGAGGAGGGGTAGAAGCTACATCGTGGAGGAGGAGGGGTAGAAGCTACATTGTGGAGGAGGAAGCTCATATACATACAGATCAAATAGTGTGTTTGGGGATGAGTGGTGGGAGGGGTATGGCCTGGAAGGAGGGGGGCAAAGTTATTGGTAAATACTCAAGCCAGCTTTTAAATCATTTGATTGATTTTCTATTGATTGAGTTCCAGGGAGAGATTTATTCAAGGCTTTGTTTATAATATTGAAGGACTAACATTATCTGATCTAACTTTAGTGTCACACACAGTCACCAAGCGCTATAGTCGATACGTGGGCATATGGAGAGAAATGAAATCGCGGTTATTGCTTTTTTTTTTGTAACGCATTTGATGATATTTCTGGTGTTATAGCACCCTCAGGATAATTTAACTGAGGAGAAACCTTTTAACTTTCCAGAACAAAATAATCGGAATTTACCAAAAGGGAAAATTTTACAGGAAAAAAAAATAGGGGAAATTTTTCACAACGGAAATTTTTTTCGACCCATATCCTTACATAATATGAGCACAAACTAAGCACCAGACGATTAAACAAAAAAAACATATTTATTTTTGGGCAATGTAGGGGGGTGGGGGGATAGCTCAATTTACATGAAATGTTATTCCCAAGGCGTCAAGTTGGCGGTCTTGTGTCTACAGTTGCCAATGAATTAAGCCCTTGTAGACCACACATCGGGGGTAACATAAACACAAGGGCGCCAGCACTTACATCCCCCTAGACAGTCTCCACTTGGACCAAGGGGTTGTGGGATACAAGAGTAGGTTTACCATATATCAACCTTTTTTTGTTTCATAAACAAACGAACATTTTCAACATTTCAAGAAATAAACTCACATGTTGGAGGCAAATAATGACTTCCGACTAACAACTGTGTTATTTATTACATGTGTTACCAGTAAGATATAAAACTAGTAGCAGCTATCATACTGACATAACCTAAAATAACACAATGAGGAGGGTGAAACTTATAAGGAACCGCACGAACATTAGTTTCTAGTGAATGGTAAACAAAAACGTGGGGATAATTTCCCCTAAATAGGTCCAGTCAAGGATCAAACCTGGCCGAGTCAATGGCGTTACATATATAATTCATTCGCGATAGGTCTTTACCTGGATAACAGTTCAAAAATCATATGTTTAGGTTTTAGGTTACCAACACTTGGAAAAGAACACTGTTTTGTTATGAATGTTAAGTTTTTTAATTACATGTTATATTTTACATTTAAAATAACTTAAACTTAAGTTTTCTCACATTATTTCATTACTTTTAACAATTTCTTTTTACCCAATCCGAAACAATATTTTAAACATATATTAAAAGTACCTATTCTTTGTTTTGGAATGTTAT
>CABFWB010001894.1:79322-92391 GCA_902151455.1 Timema bartmani | reverse complement strand
CCCTCCCCCCCCCCCCCACAGCTTGGCGTATTGCTACCACGTTCGGGTCATACCCACCATAATTAATCTAAAGGTCTAAGGATGAGTAATTTAGACTTTAGGGGAAATGTTCCCGCATTTCCATGGCGGGAGGGTGGGAAACCATGCAGAAATAAAACACACTGTTCATATTTCAAACCCCGAACCTCCCAATGATCGGCAAACCAGTCTGGATTGAGCTCGTGTGATTTTAAATATCGCGAGATCTCTTGTTTTGTCTTCTGATATAAAACTGTAATCGTTTGAGAAATGTAATATTTTTAGTTGCAGATGTTTGTTCCGCGACAACTAACAAGAGCGTGGACACATTCTAAAGATATTTTGCAGGGACATTCTTTGAAGTTAGACCCAACGAGATAATATGTACATTGTTGTTCGTTTCAATATGGCGGCCGCTTGAAAGTAATTCGTTTAGTAGCTCATACAAATGGTGTGTGTTTAAAATTCTAAGAACTCGATCGATAAACTCGGGCATATCCTTTTGAATATTGGTATCTAATGCGAGACTGACATCTTAAACTGCATGAACAAGGGTGATCTATAGATATAATGTACTAGTGAATAAAGTATCAATGAATTTGATTTCTGTTTAACTTGATTACCAAGGTGAAATATCAACTTCAAATACAAAGAGAAACTAAATTAAATTGAAATCCAAAGAGAAATCTTAAGAATGTAGTAACAATAGTAACATGGAGGGAGCGAGGTCTACTGTTCACAGAACTACTAGTAGGAGCGAGGTCTACTGTTCACACAACTATCAGTAGGATCAACGAGGTCTACTGTTCACACAACTACTAGTAGTATCAACGAGGTCTACTGTTCACACAACTACCAGTAGGAGTGAGGTCTACTGTTCACATAACTACAAATAAACCCTGATTTCTATATGAAGCCCACTTAAAACCACCAACATTGAATAAAAATCACTAAAACCTGTCATTCTAGAAATATGTCTTATTTTCCTTACTAACTATAAGTTCATCTAAGAAGTTATCAAAAGCTTCCAATAATACTTCCTTATGGAGTAATGTATAAATAATTATCTTTAGATTAGTAACTAAACGGACTACGAATATAACTACAATATTGTAATTTTTTTATTTGCGTCATTGTGACAACACTAGTTTACAGTTTTCAAATAACGGCCGTCCTATAAAAATCGGACTGTAGTAAGTAGTGTATTATTTTTCACGGAAATACTTAGCAGCTATAAAATAATAAAAGACCAAGTACATAAACATAAATACTGTATTTATCACACGGATGCAAAACCGGGTGTGTAAGTTAGGTGAGTATTATCAGGCCTATAAAAGGAAAACCTGGTATACATTTTTTTAAAGTTCTTTAACGCCCCGCCAATAACTTGGCTTGAGAAAAAACACCAGTGCTATCGCTATAAAAATAATTACTTTTTAATTACAAAATATTTCATTTTTTATTGCACGCTTCAACAAGATCGACAACATCACCATGACAAAGAGAATGTTCTGTATCCGTATTTTTAACAGTCATTGACAAGGTGAGAGTATACAATTTTTTAAAATAATTATTGCAATTTTGTAGAAGGTTTTTATGGTCGTAAAGGAATAGTAAATAATGTTTTGATGTGTGCTTATTTATCTATAGTAATAAAACGATTGGAAAAGTAACAGGGCTGCCACTAGGTGCTTTCTTAAGTTCATTCGACAATAATTACTACGATTTTTTAGTCTACAACATTTTGGCTGGGAACAAGTAATAATGTCTCAGTCAATTCCAGCAACACAGACCAGATAGGAAGTGCCATTAGTTGGTATTATCTGACCCTCTGTCTCAGCAACACTGACCAGATAAGGAAGTGTCATTAGTTGGTATTATCTGACCCTCTGTCTCAGTAACACAGACCAGGTAAGGAAGTGTCATTAGTTGGTATTATCTGACCCTCTGTCTCAGTAACACAGACCAGGTAAGGAAGTGTCATTAGTTGGTATTATCTGACCCTCTGTCTCAGTAACACAGACCAGATAAGGAAGTGTCATTAGTTGTATTATCTGACCCTCTGTCTCAGTAACACAGACCAGATAAGGAAGTGTCATTAGTTGTATTATCTGACCCTCTGTCTCAGCAACACAGACCAGATAAGGAAGTGTCATTAGTTGTATTATCTGACCCTCTGTCTCAGCAACACAGACCAGGTAAGGAAGTGTCATTAGTTGTATTATCTGACCCTCTGTCTCAGCAACACAGACCAGATAATTAATTAATTACGTTACCTTAACTCGTCAACTGTAATGATTTGAAATTATTGAGTCACTATTTATAGCTCGTAATTATGTACTTGTTAAAATTGTGCAGTAACATTTTACTGTCGAATGACCTTTATATGTAGAGGGGGGATAGTTTAGATCAAAGTACATAGGAATGACATTTAATTTTTGTCATAAAATTTACCAGTGGTAGAGAGAGAAAGTCATGTGATTGTTGTTAAGAACCGGGTGATTTGGTTTTGATGGGGAAATAAATATGTGAAGTCGTTTCTCTGCTCAATGTTTAAGGAAAAATAAGGGATCCATTGGGCTCAGCTTGCTTACAGTACTGCCTAGGTTTTCAGTTAGCCTTTTCTTCCATGCAAAGACCTTGGTAAGAGAGAAATTGCCGCGCAGACGTTCAGCTATAACGCAATATTTAATTATACGATGCGTTATTTCAAAATATGGTTCGCGCCAAAACAAAGTCGAAAGATTCCAACAGGGCTTCGATTCCTTAACAACCCTAATAGTTTCAGGTTTATTAATAAAAATAAATACGTGAAAATGTGACATTAAGCTCAATTTCAACAACTTTTTAATAATATCCACGGAGCTATGAGACCGGTCTTGATGAAAAATAACTCTAGATTTAGCCTCCCTCTAACAAATACAGTAACTATTTGATATTTGACAACTAGCAGATAGCTTTCCTCTTTACCTTCAGATAACAAGTTTCGTTGTTTTATTTTGCTTCTTTCATGGTGTCTACTCAACTTGACCAATGAAATTCTCGAATTTTTCCCTGATTTACCCTGATCATTTTTATAAAATTCCCCGACTAAAAAGTATATCACATCCTTCTAATTCCTCCATCTCCCCCTTCTTTTTTCTATTAATCTTTTTTTATTAATAATAATAAGTTTTAAAATTTAAATTAACATTTTTTAAAATTTGTATTAACATTGTTTATTAGGAATTATAAAATTTACTACACAGCTACAAATAAAACAGTTTGAATAACATTATTATTTACTGTTTTAATAATTATTATATTTCATTTTTTGAGTAAAAGCACATTTTCCCAGATTTTTATCGTAATTTACCAAATTCCCGGCTTTATCCTGTTTTTTCTCGATCACATCAAATTCCCGGCTAATTCCAGTTTTCCCTGATTTTCCCGGATGGTAGGCACCCTGTTCTTTCTTATTGACATGACAAAGTAAGGTTGTAGGTGAAGGGCGAAAGGGAGTATAAGCTTGTATAAGATAGAGAAGTAGTTCCAGAAAACGATACAGACCAATGTATTTTAAGCCGTGTGGCCCGACAGCGATTTAGCTACACTTTTTCGCTGACCGAGGCGGCCGCCTTAAAGTTTCAAGTTAAATGTCTAAAAGTCGCAAATATTCCACATTTTTTTAGTGTGGGTGGAATTCCCTGTTTTTTTGTTTTTTTTTTCAGACACCAAAATGCCCCCGATGTTTTCCTGGATCTTCCAGTTTTACGGGTGCGTGTCAACTTTGAATAGTATCTGACAGCTACAGATGTATTAAAACTTCTTTGATATATTCATTAATTCTTACGTCAAATTCTGTAAACTGCAGAACTGTCATTGATTGATAACATCAACACCAATAAACCAATACAAATAATATTGTAAAATATTTCTAATCCTGGTCACAAAAATAAGCATGTATTTTTTTGAATATTCCCACTGCTTTCTTTCTGTAGGCCTAGAACCGAAGACTTATTTAGAGAAAAATAAATATTTAATAATAACTTATTTTGGTAGTATAAAGCTTTAATTGGCATACAATATTATTTTAAATCTACTATTTCCCAAAGACTAAAGTTTTTTTTACTATTCGCAAATTAAACGTTTATCATTTTTCAAGAATTATTTATGGACGTTAGTTCATGTAAGAAAGCGTTGTAATTTATTGTTTCAAATGATACGTTAGGTAATAACAGTGCGAAATATATCAAGGTCCTGTTCTGGCATAAAACTAAATATTCAAGCGTAGCTAAATATTTACACACGATTACTGTGCAAATTGCTTTAAACACATAGACGTCCCCAACCCCCCCCCCCCTGCCCCCTTCGATGTTAGACTAAGATTATAGCCTAGCGCTTCTTAAGGTGGGATGGAATTGGCCGCGAGAAAAGGCCAGTGTTTTTTGCAATTTTTATGACAAAACTTTTTTGATCTAAAAAATAAAATATTGCTCAAGTGCAAACATAGAATTTAATTTTCTTCACATGGAAACCTCCGGATTTCTTGAATATCTATCAAAGATTGTCTTCGAATTTAATGAAAACTTTTTCTCTTCGTTTAAAAAGTTTGTTAGATGCAATAAATACCACCATGCTCGTTACAGATATTCAGGAAATGTTGATATCACCGTGCGAAGAAAATTAAACTCTTTGTTTGTACTGGAGCAATATTTGATTTATTTTGGCAAAAAAAAAATGTTTTAACAAAAAAGCGCAAAAACACTGACCCTTTCCCGCGTCCGCTTTCGTCCCACCTTAACAACTGTGAAGACAATTGTCATTGCCCCAGGGGGGGCAAGGGGATCTATATACCCTCTCACCCCCCAAACAAGACATCAAATTATTTTAATAACATAAAACCCACGAAGTAGAGCTAACTATAAGATATATAAATATAGAATGCACCAGACTTATGCCTTGATATTAAAAAGGTATACTGTACAGTTTCACACATTATAAGTGCTAATAAAATTAAAATAACCAATCGGGGCTCTAGTACGCAAACAATTTATTTTCGGAAAAAATATTTCCACAAAAATAACACTGCCAGCCAACGTTATAAATTAGAATTACATTTGATACACAAAATTAAAAATTGTTAAAATACCTTGTTTTAATTTTTTTTTAGCATCGCATCTTACTACCTGTTCAGGTTATACGGGTATGTACTTATTACGCTCATTAGTTAGGGATAACGGTTGAATTTAGAGGAAGTGTACCCGCATTTGCGTGTAGAGTAGAACACCGTTTAGGAAAAACCACCTTCAGTATACCCGAACAGAGTTCGAACCTCGATCCCCCTTTTATCGGCAGTCTGGTCTAGTGCGAGAGTAGAACCTTAAGGTGCGGCCGAAGGGAGGGAAAGTATTTTTACAGTTTTAATAAAATTGAAATTTTTTGGCCAAAATAAATCAAATATTTCTCCAGTAGCAATATAGAGTTTAGTTTTCTGCACGTGCTAATATCAACAGATCTTGAATATCTGTCAAGGGGGTCCTAAAATTTTGTCAAAACTTTTTAAATAAAGAGAAAAAGTTTTGACAAAATTCCAGTACACCCTTGACAGATATTCAAGATCTGTTGATATTAGCACGTGCAGAAAACTAAACTCCATGTTGCTACTGGAGAAATATTTGATTTATTTTGGCCAAAAAAATGTAATGGTATAAAAATTGTAAAATTACTCGCGCTCCCTTCGGCCGCACCTTAAGATCATGCAACCACCGAAGCAGGCAGTAGGCCTAATTAATTAATTTGTGAGCCTATTAAAAGACCTTTACTGTATTTACGCCATGTTTTATTCTTTACAGAATGTAGCTACTCTGGGAAAACTCGACATTTAAATAACTAAACTCTCCATAAATGTATATACGGAGCCATACAAATGTTTATCAACATTTAATATTCTTAGACATGGAAGGTTGGGTTGGGTTAGGTTGGGTCATAACATATAAGCAATTATTTTAAACTAACTATAATTATTATATAAAATAATAGTTGATATGCTATGAATAACAAACTAACCTAAGATATCTTTCCATGCATGAGAAAATGAAAATTTGGGATTTCATTTTATTTATGGGGATATTTATTCTGGTTCTGGGGGTTGAATGAAGCGTTTTGAGAATTGCGGAGGAATAATGAAGCATTTCGAGAATTGCCAAGGAATATGAGTGAACAATGTCTTGTGAAGTAGGTAACTCAAGCCATTATTGTCTAAATTTGGACTTAAATCGTGGAAATATTCTAACGTATTGTTCTTTCATGTGTCAAATTAAGTTAATAACGTTGTCTGGTAGTGCAATTTTCTTGAATGTCATTTAAAAATTAATTTGTAAGCGTACTATACTTGATTAAAACACAAAACACAATAATCAAACTATAACAAGTTACCAAACGGGTGACGTACCAGCTTAGCGCCGACGTGGCCTGATCCATGAAGAAAGTAAGAAAGGCCCTTTTTCCTAATTCATTTTTCAATCCAAAAATCCAGCAGCCAAAAGAACGCGACAGAAATAACTTGGAGACCACATGTAATTTGTTTCCATCACTTAAAAACTCATCTGTCACTTTCTCCTTCAGATGTTATCTTCCTTTTTTTATTATTATTATTTTTCCATCTTCTCAACACTTATTAAAGCCTAATATACACTTTTATTAGTAGCACTATCTTCTTTATTCCTTATTAGGAGCGAGAATTTATATTATTTTGTTTTGTCTTAACTTCCGTCACCTAAAACCGCACACGAAGTAGCTTGTGTTGGGGCAGTGCTCCGCCCCTTGCGCCCAGGACTGACTCAAGTTAACACCCCTAAGGTCTTGTGACAAGCGACACCGCCATCTAGAGAGGCCCCGCGCGGACCTACACGAAACACGGCCTGTTTGATCGCCGACAGTGGCCTGACTGACTGACTGCTCCGACTCTCAGGTGAGGTGACGCGCTGCTCGCAAGCTACACTAGCGGCAAAAAGTTTATAGCGGGACACGACGGAACCACGAACGTTGGCAATCAATCAAAGATTATAATAACCAGCATCAGTGGTCGCATGGTTTAAGGCAGTAGACTAGACTGCCGATGACAGGTATATCGAGGTTCAAATACCGGTCGGATGTACTGAGGCTGGTTTTTTTTCTTAAATTATTTTCCATTATTTTTTCCCACGCAAATTCGGGTACACATCTTCTAAATTCAACCTTCCTAAGTTCACTATCGTAACTAGTACATTTGCGTGTAGCCTATGCAGCTAGTAAAACGCTCTGCTAAATAATGTACATACTAACTTTGCCCCCGTTCTCCTAACACTCTATTTGATCTGTATGTATGTAATAGGCTCTAGGTGATGTCTCCCCTAATTAGTAAACCGCAAGCCACCACTGCGGAAAATTCGCAGCAAAGTTTTCATTTCTAATTGTCAATGATGCTGTGACACTTCCTGTTCAACCAATGGGAGGATGATGGGAACCGGAAGTTGAGGGGCCGTGCTCGTGACTGAGTGGTTCGGTAACCCCTTTACACCCCACCTCGCTTCCAGCCACCCATCCAAGCTGTACGAAAATTAATTACGCTACTGGGTCGGGGATGATTAAGGCACCGTTTAGATTAAATGCGCCAGTGTTTGCGTCAAAAAAATAGTGGGGAAATCCATTTAGTCAAATCCGTCTTCAGTTCAGCCGGTAGAGATTCGAAGCCCCAACGTCATATTCTCTTTGGTTATAAAGTTAGATAGAAAACAAATTAAGGGAACCGGACCGAAAAAAATAATAATGAAAATTTTGTTTTTTAATAATTTTAGATAGAGCGGTCTTTTCCCTTTCCAATAGGAAGTGCAAGGGGAAAAAACATAGCCCAGATGTATGCATCGTTGTTTTGCAGAAAAATTTCACATCATTATTAGAAGAATCAAATAAAAATCGTTACTACTAGCGGTTCAAGTGAGCAATTAGCATAACATTAGTGGAATATCGTCCTTGGTCTTTGGTCACACTGTTTAAATTGTGACAGTGGGATTGTTTCTGACTGTTTGTTTACACATCAGTAATGAAAGTCTTTGTTGTTTTTAATTATATTACTTTATAAGAATGTTTCTGAGTTGAAGCTACTTCTGTTTTGTATTAAATGCATTTACTGTGATAGAATGCTACGTATAATAAATATAGTTTTCAAGAAAATAATGTTAGTGTGGATAGGATTAACCTAGAATTTGGATTTAGTATGTCAATGTCTGTGTGATTAGGTAAAAAAAAAGGCTTAACAGTGACAGAACAGAAGCTGAAATAACTTGACAAGTACAATGGTTTCCAAAATGAACCAGAGGTAAACTTAATTGTAAAAAAAAATAATGTTGTCAAAAGCTTAGGAGCATGCATGCACTGACATAAGTAAATACATGAACATCTAAGATAACATTATAATATTATTACAAATGTTTTAAAGTTTTTCTTCAAATGCACTTTACTCAGATTCTATTTATTAAATTTATCTGAAATATCAACCACACATTTTAAATATGTTAGTCCTAACTTTAACACAAGGAATTTGAAAAGATACATATTTTTTAAGGTGAAAAATGTATTTATTTACCTCAAAAAATACATTAAATAATTTGACTATTTAAAAAAAAAATATTGTGAAAGTAAAACATATTTTCAAAACCCCCCGTGTTAAAGTATAAAAGAAATATTGAATGGTATCTAGTGAAAAGGTCATGCTTGTATCTGGTATAAGAGTTGAGAAAAATGTACCTCAAAATCGGTGATTTAACACAGGAAAGATCGGGGCGTCCCGTTCCCCTTAGTACTAAGTACATTATATTCATAGAGAAGTATCGACGTGTCTCGCAATTTCTGTCAAAACAAGGAAATAAAATGACCTATAGGTAGAGATAGGGTAAATTCGCTTTTGCGAAAAACGCGAAAAAAAAAGGGGGTCTAAAATAGGGTATTTAAAAGTTTTCTTTGCGTTTCATGACATTTGAAAGTGTTTAAAGCGATTTTTATTTCACGAATTAACGCGAAAAACGTGATTTTGAGAGTATTTTAGCTAAATTATTCTATTTAGCGAAATAGACGCGAATTCCCTGAAAATGCTGTGCATTTAAAGAAAATGCTGAGAATTTCTATAAAACGATGTTTTTCAGCGGAAATAAGTGATTAAAAAATCATTGAGTTTCACTCGTCTGTGTGCTTCAGCTCGGGTTTTACTTGCATTCTGTGCCTGCATACATAAATTTTATCATAAATCCTTTGTATAGGCCCTAAAAACATTGACGAAAGACATTTTTACCTATTTTGCTACAAAATGCTAAATTATGCCACAAAACGCTAAATTTTCAATAATTAATGCTAAAAAAACTGAAAATGAATGCTATTTTACCCTATTTCTACCTATAGGTATGTCTACTTGATTGATTGCTTATAATTATTAATTGTAATCACTTGAGAGATCAACTATTAGGGTGGGGATGTGGGGGACGCAATTTAAGAGAAGTGTTTCTACCATTTTTTATAGCAAAACTTTTTTTTGTTTAAATAAATCAATCCAGTAGAAACGGAAAGTTTAATTTTCTTCACAAATTAATATCAACGGCTCCTGAATATCTGTCATGAGCATAGCTGCATTAGATGACAAACTTTATAAATGAGGGAGAAAAATTTGTCGTTAAATTCCAGGACACCCTCAAGAAATTTTGAGGGGACCATGTGAAGAAAAAATAAAGTACGTGTTTGTACTGGAGCAATATTTGATTTATTTCACACTGGTCTTAACTCGCGTCCCCTACACTCCCATCTTTGAGACAAAGCTCGTGTATGTGTGCTCTAATTGTCCTGATCAAAGCTTGACGGATATAGTGTTCTCTCCTTCCCCCTCAGAGTGGACAAGATAGATATCCATCTCTGTCTAGTTTCTTTGTGTTCCGCTCTCATCCACGCTACCCCACCTCCCTCTCTCTTACAACCAGTGGTAGGAGGAGGCAGGTAGGTTACTACTTCTCCTGCAACCAGCGCTGTTGCCAAATTTGTAAGTGTCTACTCGACCACTGACCGATCTTATCCAGCCTAATTCGGTCCAGTCACACATCACTGCTGTTCTTAAAATAAGTTGACCATGTTAGGCGGGTGGGGGCACCCACGTTTGTTCTTTGTTTGTTTGTTTGTTTGTTCTACTGTTCGAATCGCTATATTCAACATTACAACTACCCGCTTCGCTGGCCGCATGGTCTAACGCGCTACTCTAGCAGTAAACCAGACTAGCTATGACGGGGAGATCGAAGTTCGAATTTTGGTTGGGTGTACTGAGGGTGGTTTTTACAATATGGTTTTCCACTCTCTCTCTATACGCAAATGAGGGTACACTTGACCTCTAAAATGTAAACTTCCCAATTCCTAAAACCATCATCGTAATTAGTACATAAACGTATAACCCGAACGGGTAGTAAGACGCGGTGTTAAAAAACATTAGTAATTTATAATATTATTATTATTATTATTATTAATAATAATAATAATAATAATTAATAATAATAATTGTAAGTAAAACCACAATTTTGACTAACAAATTTGTAATATCGATACAAAAAACCATAAAACAAAAAGTCACAGTTCCATTAAAAGTACTCATAAATATGTTCGTGGGTCTCAAATGTTTTAGTATTAATAGAAAAAAAGTATTTTAGTACAAATAATTGGCTTTCACATTAAACTAGTAATCTAACTAATGGAGGGTTTTTAGTTTCAAGCAAAACTTGTTTGTCTGCACATCAGAGCTAAGTTGTTGTTTATCACCGCGTCTTACTACCCATTCGGTACTAATTACGCTAATGTGTTGGGGAGCGTGTTGGCGTTGAGGGAAAGTGGAAAACTATTTTTTTTTTAACCCCAGTAGGTCCTACATCAAATCGAGATTCGAACCTCTATCTCCCCGCCAGCGGTAGACTAGTCTACTAAGAGAGTAACGCGTCAGACTATTCAGCCACCGAAGCGGTTCTAAGAGATATTAAACTAATTTAATGTATTCATACGTCAAGTCATGTGATCTGCAACTGTCACTTTTGATAGACACCATCAACACCTCTAAAATAACAATAATAATAGAGTAAAATGTTATCAATGTTGACCGAAATTAGATTTGTTTGTACTTTCCAAAAGGTTCTCCGCTAAAGTCAAACTATAGCTAACCATCCATTCATTAAATACCATCAAGAAGTCAACTGTATTCAGGAAGTCCCGGGTCCAAATGTGAAGGCCCTCATAAAAAGTTATTTGTACACATTTTATGAGGTGTAATTGAAATAAGACGTTTCTACCCTACTAACAGTTCTCGTCACGCCACTTGACTGATATAAATACTCGCACGAAAGAAGGAAGGTCACTGTTAATGTTATGGAAGTCGGACGGATGCCGAATGTCTGATCGGTTCTTAACAACCGAAAATGAACGGTCCAGCGGACTAAACCGGTTTTCTTCACAACCAGAATTATTTTACTCTATTTTCATTTGTTGTTTTTTACTTTTATCTCTGTCTCGGAAACGGCGGGTTTTGTCGGCTGCATACAGAAAAAATATAACACTCCTGGAGTGTTCATTCTCTATGGTGGGTTTTGTCGGCTGCATACATAAACAATATACCACTCCTGGAGTGTTCATTCTATATGGCGGGTTTTGTCGGCTGCATACAGAAACAATATAACACTCCTGGAGTGTTCATTCTCTATGGTGGGTTTTGTCGGCTGCATACATAAACAATATAACACTCCTGGAGTGTTCATTCTCTATGGCGGGTTTTGTCGGCTGCATACAGAAACAATATAACACTCCTGGAGTGTTAATTCTCTATGGCGGGTTTTGTCGGCTTCATGCAGAAACAATATACCACTCCTGGAGTGTTCATTCTCTATGGTGGGTATTATCGGCGGCATAGAGAAACAATATACCACTCCTGGAGTGTTCGTTCTCTATGGTGGGTTTTGTTGGCTGCATACAGAAACAATATAACACTCCTGGAGTTTTGCTAGTTCTCTATGGCTCGGTGTTTTAGTAACGGAGGGAAGGAGCTCCATTGTTTGAGATTTTCTCCTACATTGATTCCTTACAGAGAAGAAATAACTTCTCCATGACGCTTCCGCTCAATATTCCCGTTCTTCGTCTCCACGAGACAAGCAAGACTTTAAACAGATTACGTTATTTTCTCTCCTGTGAGAGTGGAGTAGACTTTGTTAGTTGGGAACACAACAGAATGGAGAACTGTGTCCGAATGAAAGGAGTTGCGCCAACTCTATCCAACCTCCTCTTCCCCGTTGTTTCCTTTCAATATTACAACGCTACGAAGAAGATAGCGTATGAATCCAGGTAGCACTCACAAATTATCTCGAACATGTATTCTGGCGGTCTTAAAATATATTTGGATCAAACCTCGGACGATCACATCATTGGTAGAATGGTTTCTGTCAGGCATAGTCAGATTCGTTTGGCTATTGGAGCCACATCGAACATGGAAAATAATGAGGGGGCCGCATTTCAGAACGTTCAATACTGTCACCATCTTAAGCGAAAAATAAACTCAATTTTAAAATCCTTACTATATCATCATCATCATCATCATCATCAATAACAACTGTTTCCAGCCCGTTGTCGGGCTAGTTCAGTAAAATGCCTCCACCATTATCTATCTTTTCCCCATTCTTCTCCTCTCAATTGCACACTTGCTGTTATCTGCTCCTCCCATCTCTCTACTATCTCATGTACTCCTACTATTTCCTGGATAACTTCATTCCTAATCCTGTTTCTCCTGGTGACAGCTAACATGCTTTCCTAGTCTCTCTTACATTCAATATCCATGTTTCTGCTGCATATGTGACAATAGGTACAAAGTACACCCTGTACAATACTTCCTTACACTTCTCTTCTCCATAGCAGATCTCTTACACACCTATAGAACAACTCTCCATAGCAGGTCTCTTACACACCTGTAGAACAACTCTCCATAGCAGGTCTCTTACACACCTATAGAACAACTCTCCATAGCAGGTCT
>CABFWB010001894.1:47400-65091 GCA_902151455.1 Timema bartmani | reverse complement strand
AGCTATTAATGATCAACAGAAATGTTTACAAGTCTATATATGTACAGGGTTATAGAACATAGTTTGGTGTTCATTCCAGTAAACAACAAACTACTGTACTTTTAAAGGTGTTGTCGATATTTAACCTAAACGCAACATCTGATTAGCGATATCTAGGTTTCCTTAAGTTTGATATTCGAGGAATGTGCCGAAACAATATTGTAATCAACAGTACCTCTGCTGAACAGCTAGTGCGTCTGACTATTGATCTAAAGGTCCCCAGCTCAAATCCCGGTGAAAGTAGAAACTGTACTCCTATGTAATTGAATTTCATTTTATCCTCTCAACACGTGGTAAATTAATGTTGCGGGGTCTGTTCGTTGTGTTTGTCAACACGTTTCAAAATGTATTCACGCCATTTTGTGAACAAGATTATATTAGCCCTGACTAGTGGTCAGTTGGACCAAGGCGTCAGTCTCGTCTTGTTTTCCAATTCGGGGTAGTTCGAGGTTCGAATCTCAGCCAGATGTACTAGGGAGTGGTTTTATCGTTCTCTCTCCACGCCAATACGGGTGAAATTTCTCAAATTACCGTTCCTGACCCCTTTCTAGCCCATGGATTGAAGCTTGGTTCGCACGCGGGCAGAACTGTTTGTTAACCCATAATGCTTTGCAATACAAACTAAAAATAGCTTACTAGTTATTACCAACATATTTAATTTTGTAGTGGATAGACAGATATTTTATTTAATTGTCAAGACGGATGTTTTATCATTGTTGTGTTGCGTAGTGAAACAAACCAACCAGGAACAAGAATGACACTATGTTGATACGGATTTCAATTGCAATATTTGCCCCGCGATTGAGCACCAATCATAGCGATATGGGCTCGCGGTTGGGCACCAATTATAGCGATACGGTCGCACGATTGGGCATCAATTGTAGCAATACGGGCCCGCGGTTGGGCACCTATTATAGAGATACGGGCCCGCGGTTGGGCATAAATTATAGCGATACGAGCCCACGGCTGGGCATCAATTATTGCGATATGGGCCCGCGATTGAGAATCAATTATAGCGATACGGGCGCGCGATTGGGCATCAATTATAGAGATACGGGCCCGCGGTTGGGCATAAATTATAGCGATACGAGCCCACGGTTGGGCATCAATTATTGCGATACGGGCCCGCGATTGAGAATCAATTATAGCGATACGGGCGCGCGATTGGGCATCAATTATAGCGATACGGGCCCGCGATTGGGCACCAATTATAGCGATACGGGCCCGCGGTTGGGCATCAATTATTGTGATATCGGATTTTCTACTGTTTATTATGCGGATGTGGACCCGTGTATGCTTTACGGTTAAGTAGTAAGTATAACGATACCGGGTTCTATTATGACGACGCGTGAATGCCTTACTGCGCACTTCTACACGGTTATGTGATGTGATTTTATGTAATTGATTAAAATCAGATAAAACTTGATGTTGTACACTATTTGTTGATTTGATTAGGCCTATACTTTCACTATTGACATTGATACAGTTTTTATGTGATATTACTATTTTTCTGTGTTAATATAACTATTTCCTGTATTTTGATTACGTTGTTCTATATTTTGAGTACTGTGTACTGTGCAGATTTATGTTACTCTGTGGATTCATACGCACAAGCTGCTTATATATGACCTACCCCTTGCTTCTTGTACCCCTTGTCACCAGTGTTAAAACTAACTAATAGGAGAACTCCTGGCAACCTGATGTTGTGAAGGTTATCTTCCCATTGGATAGAGAGGGAGCCAGCATCTCCCATGATTTTTTTAATACTACGGAGTTGATCTTTTAAAGAAAAAAAAGGTTTTAAAGCGTAGTGTATTGAAATTACTTCTGAACACGCGTGATTCTCCATGGATGAACAATTAAAAGGAAACTTTACATACAGTTCTTTAAAGAAAAATACACTTCATCCATGACTTTTTGAATATATTAGAGGGGTCCAAAAAAGTATCATTACAACACAAATACGGTTCATTTAACCAGTTATTTGAAATAATTTCCCCACAGTAGACGCAGCTGTCTGCTTGTATCTCACTTTGTAAGTGCATGCGCACTGATCGAGTCGGGGCTAGTTTTGAAATTTGATTGGCTCTTCCATGCATATTTTATGTAGATGCGCGGTCAGAGCTGAGACTCTCTCTACCAATGTATATCGACCCACGCGGATTTCTTGTGATTGGTTCAGAGCTCGTCACGTGATGACGTTTCAGTTCTTCTCTTGTTTTCGTGTGAATCCACAGTAATATTCCCTGTGTTAAAACAGATTATAGGACTACTATATAAAAGGTATACGAGCAAGTTCTTTTCAAGCAGCGCGTCTTACTACCCGTTCGGGTTATACGCACTTACGCTAACGTGTAATAGTAGGGTGATTGTGAGATGAAATGGAGGACCTACAGTTTAACGTGGGATCCGAACCACGGTAGAGGCCTGACATTCCACACATTCACAAGTTGTGATTAATACACGTCTTGTCAGAGGTGAAACTATTTATTTTAAAAAAACACCTTCAGTAACACACGGCCGGAATTCGAACGCGGACCTCGCCGCCCCCAAACAAACCAGATGACACGAGACTAATGCTTTGGTCTGCACGTCCACCGGTGTGTGTGTCTCCATATTCACACCGAAATCTTGGATCCAATTCATTATTTTCACTTAATACGTCCTAAGTATTCGAAAGATCGCTCCCTTGATATGAGCTACTTAAGGAAAAAATAAATTTGAGCGGTCACCATTTTGAAACAAATAACCAGATCGCGAAATCATGTCTTTCGACCAATGTTCAAAAATGTCCCTGAAAAATGTCGTTAAAATTACTCCGCACATTTGACAGATATCACGGAACAAACATCCGGAAGAGCCGACAAACGAATCGACAAACGGTCAAGTAAAGACAGGACATTTTGCTAGTCCGGGTTGTTCGGATATTTACGTTAACGGGGTTAATGATGAGGAAGGTATAATTTAGAGGAAATGTACAAGCGTTTGCGTTGAAGGAAAGTGAAATATCATATAGGTTTGAAAATCAAACTGATGTATTCGACCGGGATTCGAGCCGCAACCTCCTTGTAATTGGCAAACCATATTTGGCGTTTATCACGCGTGCGGGTGGTTTTAACTGTTGCCTGCTCTCGAGTTAGTGGGTATGAATTGTCTTTGTTAAGACGTAACAGGAATATTACCACTTTTAATCTTGACACACAAACACTTTTAGGACCATTTGGGGCAGTTTTATTGCGTTTTCAATTGCACAAATTATGTTCAGACCGATAAAAGGTGCATTATATGGCTTTACAATGAATCGTAGTGTTTGATAACAATTTTAAAACCACCTCGATGGCCGCATGGTCCAAGGCGCTACACTCGCAAGATTGATAATGACGGGGATATCGTGCTTCGACGCCGGTAGGATTTACAAAGGGTGGTTTTTTCCCCTAAATGTTTTCCCACTATCTTACTTTCCATGCAAACGTGGGTACACTTCCTATAAATTAAACTTTCCTAATTCCTAGCTCATTAACATAATTAGTAAATACGCGTACAACCCGAATGGATACTAAGACGCGATGCTAAAAAATGGGTAACCCCTAACCAACCACAACTGGCCAAGCCATTTCACTAAACTGTTTTACCCCATACAGGCAAACAAAAGAGTGTTGTACTATTTCACATCTAACACTGAGGATTTCCCTTTAATTTCCTCCAGGTTACTTTGAGGGCCGCACTAGTCTTCATAACCCCTGCAGTCACTGTCTGCCCTTCCAGATTGCTTCCTTACACTTTCCGATATCCCTAGAACAGAGATTTTCAGCCGGTGTGCCGCCAAGGGTCAGGTGTTCCACCAAGAGACAGGTGTGACAGGGTCAGGTGTGACAGGGTCAGGTGTGCCACCAAGGGTCGAGTTTGTCGCCAAGGGTCAGGTGTGACAGAGTCAGGTGTGCCACCAAGAGACAGGTGTGATAGGGTCAGGTGTGCCACCAAGGGTCGAGTTTGTCGCCAAGGGTCAGGTGTGCCACCAAGAGACAGGTGTGATAGGGTCAGGTGTTCCAGGACCAGGTGTGCCGCTAAGGGTCAGGTTTGCCATAAGAGTTTGAGGGAGGCTCAAAACGAAGCGAGAATAAAATTGAGGAGTAAAAATAATTATTTTTAAATGTATGATCGATATATTTTTTTTTAATAGCACAATTATTATAATTTAAGCTGTTAATACCAGTTCACACAGAACGCTAAGCTAATCTAAGATATGCTCTGCTAACTCTTTAGAAAAATAGCGGACCATATATTTAAATGGGTTGGTTCACACATAAATCTAAGCTATCCCTTGCTATGTTTTTTCCGATTGTTGGCCGGGCAATTTTTCCATCGCCCATCTTGCACCATCTTACGTTGCGCATGCGCATAACGTAGCTTGGGCTCCATGTTGAACAGACGCATTGCTGGTTTGGTGAATATAACTAAAGAAGTGTTGAAGTTTTGTTTTTCAGTTTGTTTCACATGTATTTAAGTAATATTCTATTTAGGTTTTATATTTGATTAATGTGTTTCTGTCAGCACCGCGTCTTACTACCCGTTCACTCTAGCACACTTATGTATAAGATACCGGGAAGGTTGAGTGTACCCGCATCTGGCGTGAAGCAAGAAGGTAAAAAACCAATTTAGAAAAAAAGACCTCAGTATACCCGACTGAGATTCGATCCTTTATCCCCTCCGTCATCGGCAGTCTAGTCTACTGCGAGAGCGGCGCCTTAGACCATGCGGCCACCGAGGCTGTTAGGGACAATGGGATTCACTTCTTGAAAGGCTTAGGTTATTTCGCGGACACTAGTTTTACCGATTGTCCCGCGTCGGTGGCCGTGCGGACTAAATATAGAGCTCGTCTGTCCTGGCTCGCTGGTGGTCAAGGTTTGAATCCCGGTCGGATGTACTGAAGGAAGCTTCCCCTCCCCCCCCCAAATGGTTTCCCACCGTGTCCCTCTCCGTTGATGCGGTTACATTTCCTTCCTACCTTTCTACCCCGTCGGTGGCCTTGGCGGCAGGGAAGTAAGACGCGTTGAAAGACATCATCATGTTATATTGATTTGGTATAAAGTTAGTTTTTTATATCTTCATACGCCATAACAACATTATTCTACACCGACACATTAAGTAATTTGTAAATGCATGTCAAACACAAAACACAATGTGTATTCATTCGGTTGAAGCAACGCGCGCGCGTTGTGCTTTAGTGCAAATAATGTTATAATAACACAATTTAAGCTCCCACCGTTCAGGTATTAATTAGCTACCTTTTAGTTTCCCAACATGTACGTTATTTGTTTTGTTTTATGTTCCCCTTGCTGCGTCTGTCGGCAGAGATGAAAGCGGCTTTATACACACGAGCTAGATTCGATTCTCTCTCAAATTCACGCTCGGGTCAGTGAACAAAAAAAAAAATTAATAATAATTATTAATAGGTTCATTAAGGGTCCCCACGCACTAGGCGACCTTACGCGACCCGTTCTTGCCGCGACCAGACCACGCGACATTGTGTAGCGACCAGACCACGCGACATTGTGTAGCGACCAGACCACGCGACATTGTGTAGCGACCAGACCACGCGACATTGTGTAGCGACCAGACCACACGACATTGTGTAGCGACCAGACCATGCGACATTGTGTAGCGACCAAACCACGCGACATTGTGTAGCGACCAAACCACGCGGCATTGTGTAGCGACCAGACCACACGACATTGTGTAGCGACCAGACCATGCGACATTGTGTAGCGACCAGACCACGCGACATTGTGTAGCGACCAGACCACGCGACATTGTGTAGCGACCAAACCACGCGACATTGTGTAGCGACCAGACCACGTGACATTGTGTAGCGACCAGACCATGCGACATTGTGTAGCGACCAGATCACGTGACATTGTATAGCGACCAGACCACGCGACATTGTGTAGCGACCAGACCACATCAGTCATTTTTCCTTTTTTTCTCGATCTTGCAGTAATAAAATGAATGCGAAACAAGTTGTAGCATTTTGGTACTTGATAAAAAAAACGTCTAAACCGAAGGTATAAGAGATTTGGTAAGCTCCTCCCAACACTTTATTTTCAAATCTCTGTTACTATAGACCTACTCTTCACAAGTTGGGTTCCAAAAGGCTAGACGGTTTCCAACCTTCACAAATAAAGGGTTCATTTTGAATGATCTGAGTATTTTCCATATTATAAGGAAAAAATATATTACTGTACGGTATATTGGAAAACCACGCTCAATTTACAAACAACACTACCAAATTAATCATGAGCTATGTCGGGAGACGACCGGTCGCTCTTGTTTCAACTGCCAGTGCATTACCTGCCGTCTAATCACGTGTTAACAACTAGTTGTTCTTGTTTCAACTGCCAGTGCATTACCTGCCATATAATCATGTGTTAACAACTGGACTAATGTGATTGTTTCTACCCCAGAGTAACACTGTGTTTGTTTAGTGGCTGTGCGAATTAAACTTGCCAAGCTAATTGATTGATACGCGTGGCAGAGTACGGGTTGGATGTCACTTATCGGACACTTTCTAAATACATAATGGGTTCAAACAAGGAGATGCACTTTACCCATTACTTTTTAATCTAACCTTAGAGAATGCTATTAGGGTAACACAAGAGAGTAGGGAAGGGTTGACATTAAACTGAACATTGAAGTTATTAGGATGAACAGATGATTTAGCTTTGATAGGTGATGGCAAGGAAGTTGTTGAAAGAAATGCAGAGATCTTATTGGAGGCTAGTAAGGACATAGACTTAGAAGGGAAGGCTGAAAAGATTAAGTATATGGTCACACAGAGAAGACAGATCGAGGACGATAATTTAGAGACTACTTCGAGCAGCATGTCATTTGACAGGGTTAATGAGTTTAAACACTTAGGAACAATTTTAACTAGCGATAACAATATTAGGGTGGAAATTAGGGGAAGAATTCAGTCGGTAAATGCTTGTTATTACTCGGCCAGTAAGTTGTTGACATCTCGCAGGCTGTCAAGGAATGCAACACTGAGAATACACAAAACAATTATTTCACCGGTTGTTCTGGGTGCGAAACGTGTTCTCTTACCTTACATGACGAAAAGAAGTTTAGGGTGTTCGAAAACAGGGTGCTTAGGAAGATAGGGTATTTGGTTCAAAAAGTGATGAGGCTACTGGGAAGTGGAGGAGATCACATAATGATAAATGACATACCCTGTACCCATCACAATACATTGTTAGGATAATCAAGACTCGATTACGTTGGGCAGGACATGCATCGCGAATAGGATCAAGAACCATGTTCAGGGTTTTGACTGGTTATCTCAATGGCAAGACGTAAGTAAATACTGGGTTGATCCAGCTGAGATTTGAACCTGGATCCTCCTCGTCCCAGGCAGACCAGTCTTTCTCGCGAGTCTGACGCCTGACACCAAGTGACAGTGAGCAGTGTGAAGGGTAGGTAACAAGAACTGCACCACTCTCACCAAGAACTGCACCACTCTCACCAAGAGCCTGTACGTGACAGTGAGCAGTGTGAAAGGTAGGTAACAAGAACTGCATCACTCTCACCAAGAGCCTGTACGTGACAGTGAGCAGTGTGAAGGGTAGGTAGGCAGGGCCTCAATAAAACGATTCAAGCTATTTGTCAGGCAGCGTATAACCCGAACGGGTAGTAAGACGCGGTGCTAAATATTATTATTTGTCAGGCACCCTACCCGTGCATGCAACACTTCCGGTGTCACACAAAATATCTTTCCGGATATACTACTTCCCCACCACCTCCCAACCATATACATGCTTATATTATTTTATAAACCTATTCTACAGGAAAAGGTAAGTGAATCTATTTGTATTTCCCCAAATTACAGTCTAATGATGAATAATTAACTTATAATTACCATCGGTACTTAACGCCATTACATTCTTAATTATCATTAATTATCCATTTGAAAATGACATAGCACTGCTATTATGTTGTAACTTCGTGTTAGGATCAACAAGTCTTTCTTTCTTTCTTTTAATCTACCTCGTCCTGCTCCCTGTTCAGATTACAGACATATATGATCATTACTCTGATAGGGAGGGGCTGAGGAAGGAAGAATTTGAGAGATAATATACCCGCATTTGTATGGAAGGAAAGTGGGAAACCGCTTAGGAAAAACCACCCTCAGTATACAGAACCGGTATTCGAACCCTGATCACCCCATTATCAGCAGGCCAGTCTAACACGAGAGTGACGCCTTAGACCATTCGGCCACGGAAGCGTTTCGATGTCCACGTGGTTTGTGCCGTCACTCTCGCAATATACTGGACTGCTGGTGTTCGAATACCGGTTGGGTGTACTGAAGCTGGTTTTAAATGGTTGCCCACCCTACCTTCACGCGAATGCGGGTACACTTAATTAAAACTCCTCTTTATTCTAATAAACACTAGCGTAATTAGTACATAAGTGTATAAACTGATACGGGTAGTAAGACGCGGTGCTAAATAAAAGTCATACGTTCATGTTCCTCCGGGGATCCCTGTAGGATTACCTGTGACGTCACGACAAATCAAGATAGGATTTCCCATGTTTGTGAATTTACGTTTTACTCACCGAGTTTTAAAGATATAACGTTGAAACAAGAACCATACATTATTAAATAATTCTAAAAATGGTCCTAAAGTGACATAAAATTATTATTTTTATTTTGAAATAGTTTTTTTATAAATCATCTACAATTCAGACTATTTGGTTTATTCACTAAGATGTCCTGTAGGATTCTTCCTGACAGGAGGTAGAGTAAAAAAGTCCTTGGAAGCAAATGGCTCTCTAGAACAGGGAACAAGAAAAAGGTAATTTTAAAAAGAAAGTCAATATTTTCCAGGAGCAAATATTATAGTGAATGTGTAAACTCGTCAGAGGAAGATGGGAAGTGTTGGCCTGACAGATCAACTGCTCATTTTTCTTCCCTCTCTTTCTATTTCCTACATTGGTGTCTAAGTGTGATAGCGCTTAGAATGCTTAGGTGCGTCAAGTTCAGATGCAACCCGCTTCGCAAAATAGCTTCTAAATCTCCAAGTTGGCAAAGTCGTTAAGATGGGGTCGAGTTAAGATCTGTATCGTTAGTGGGTTGTTTAAAAACTGTTTTAACCAATATAAAAAATAAATGGCAGCGTGCACCTCTTCCTCCTTTGTCTAAAAATGGAAATATTTACTAAAAACTTTTAAGATATCTGAAAAGAAATTATATAAAGAAATAAAAAAACGTTGAGAAAAAAGTAACATCTGTGTCCACCAAAAAACATAAAAATCAACTCATCAACTTCCATTTCTCTGACCTCCATTACATGTAAAAACTATATTTGAAAATATCCCAGAAATTATTGGTTTTATAGAAATATATTTCAACTAAAGGTTTTTCATTTTTAGTAGTTCTACAACTTTGACACGATGGGTTATCTCGTATCTCAAAGAGTTGCGGAGATACGATCAAAATTGTAAATTTCCACTTATGTAAAATATGCTCAGTCATTTTCATGAGAAAGCGAGAAATCACCATTTTGTTTGTAACGTTAAACAGTGCCTAAAGTAGACTGCCATTAATTTTATGGTTGGACATGTAATTCCAAAAGCTCCTTGGGGGAACCTTACGAAACCCTATATACATCAAGTTTTAGCCCCTTGTGCTGGGGGTCCGGGGTTCAATCCTCGGTCCCGGCACAGATTTATCTAATTGCCAAACCCTTCCTTCACCTCTGACAAGACGTGTATTAATCACAACTTGTGAATGTGAGGAATGCCAGGCCTCCACCGTGGTTCGGATCCCACGTTAAACTGTAGGTCCTCCATTTCATCTCAAAATCACTCTAACCCGAACAGGTAGTAAGACGCGGTGCTAATAATAACAACACTTTTGCGAGTTCACGAGACGTCGACCTTTATAAAAATCTCGAGTTCTATTTATTTATAAGATCACAATAATTCCTCTATCCGAGGGTTGCGAGATGTTGCTTTGTAGTTACATTTAGTTTAATTTGTTACATGTAGCAATCACGGCAGTTTTTGAATATATTATGTCAAGGTCATTGCGGAATTTGTCTCTTCATTTAAAAGGTTTTTCTAAAAAATGTAAACATGCCCAATAAGGACGAGATTAATATGTGTTTAAACTCGCACTCCCTCCCCACCTTAACCCTCCATCCCACAACACGGTATGTTCCCCTATATTCACCGTGGTATATTGTGTGTATGTGTATGTGTATGTCTGTAGATTTCATCCCCAAATACACATTCTTGGGTAAAAACAAAATCACAATCAAAACAGAGTGAAAAGTAATATCAAAAAAGTTGGCGTTGCTTTCCCCCGGACGAAGCTAAACAACCCCAACAAACGACATGAACATGAAACCATCTGAAACCAACCCCTGAAAGTTGGGGCAGAAGAGAACGAACGCCACATACCGCGCCATTTCAGAACTATTTGCAGCGTCCCTTTCTGTCTGGAGGTGGGGTTGTATCTTAGACTCTGGTTTCATTACGAGAGGACATCGGCCGCACTCCTCAAACAGGCCGCGGTCAGCGTCACGCGCAAAACCGTGCTTTACCCCAAGTGGCGTGTCGTGGAGTGTTGCCAGGGTGAGCAAAGCTATTTTTTTAGAACCGTGTTTCACTACCCGTTCAGGTTATACGTTTATATACCAGTTAAGTTAATGTGTCAGGGACTGGGAAGGTAGAATTTAGAGGAAGTGTGCCCACATTTGAGTGGAGGAAGAGTGGGAAAACAATTAAAGGAAAACCACCCTAAGTACACTCGACCGGGGTCAAACTACTAACTTCCGGGCCTCATCATTCCCTGCGTCTTCCCACTGATCTCTTCCCATTAGGTTTGTCTGAATATAGTTCTAGTTCCTCCCATTCGCGCTGCATGTCCTGCCCATAGTATTCTGCGAGATTTGACTACCTTAACAATGTCTTATAATTAGTACAGGATATGCAACTCAACATTATGTAATCTTCTCTCTCTTTACAGTAGCTCCATCCCTTTTCAGAGCAAATATCTTCCTCAGCACTTTTCTAGTCCTTTAGAAAGTTAAAGTTGATTCAACTTCCACGGAGCGCGGACTGAGCAAACAGATCCACACGATGTTTTGGAAGTAAAGGCGACATTATACACTAACCGTGTGTAATCACAAGTTGAACAACTTCTACGGAGCGCGGACTAAGGAGACAGATCCACACGATATTTTGGAAGTAAAGACGACATTATACACCAACCGTGTGTAATCACAAGTTGAACAACTTCCACGGAGCGCGGACTAAGCAGACAGATCCACACGATGTTTTGGAAGTAAAGACGACATTATACACTAACCGTGTGTAATCACAAGTTGAACAACTTCCACGGAGCGCGGACTGAGAAAACAGATCCACACGATGTTTTGGAAGTAAAGGCGACATTATACACTAACCGTGTGTAATCACAAGTTGAACAACTTCTCGAGACACCAATTAGGATGAATAGTTTCAAGTGACGAACTTTGTCCTCTCAGATAGAATATTAACATGACATCCTCTCTAATTACACGAGTAGACGCGACACAAATAACTTGTCTCCCCACGGAGTGACATCAAAGAAGACGATTTAAGGACCGGCTAAACGGAGCCGCACCGCACCGCATTTTTCCGGTGGAATGCTATCCATGTTTTTAAATGCGAGTTGCTATACAAGTCCGCACCGCACCGCACCGGCGCGGACGAATCGTCGAGAGAACATTGCTCCGCACTTTTGCGGTGCGGTGCAGACCGTGTAGCCACCTACCACCGGAAATAAAATGTTCGGGAGCTTCCGAACTTTGTTTTAATGCTAGCCCTTAAGGTGAGGTGCTATTGAGCGAAAGTTTAGTGCATTAATTTTGCAGTTTTTATAGCATAAACATTTTTTGGCCAAAATAGATCAAATATTTCTTCTATAGAAACATAGAGTTATGTTTTCTGCACATGCTAATCTCAACAGTTCTTTAATATCTGTCATGAGCATAGCGGCATTTGGTGACAAACTTTTTAAATGAAGAGAAAAAGTTTTCACTAAATTCTAGGACACCCCTGACAGATATTAAAGAACTGTTGAGATCAGCATGTGCGGAAAACTAAACTCTATGTTTCTATAGAAGAAAATTTTGATTTATTTTGGCCAAAAAAAGTTTATGCTATAAAAACTTCGAAAATACTGCTCTAAGCTCACGCTCACTAGCTAGCACCCCACCTTAAGCACTGTAGTGATGGGCGAAACAGTGATTTTACAATATCGGTGATCACAGTGACCTTGATTTTAAAAGAGCAGTGATTTATACCAGTGATTATTCACAGCGATTGGCAGTCACTGTGTCAGCACTTGTAAAATTGGGCATTTCTTTCACACGTGTGACGCTGTAGTCATTGTTTACAACATTACGTACAATATAAACAATATTATATACAACAACTTATTGAACGACAAACATTCTTCTTCTTAATTATTAGCTAACTTAAAACTTTATTCTTCGTAATTAATAGCTAACTTAATTTTATGAAAATAGGTGAAAACCTATGCAAGTAAAAATAAAATACAAGGATAGTCACGGCTTGAACCGGTATCCGGTGTAGCACTCCAGTTCCGTGTTGGTCGACTATTTGTTTTAAAACAGTTCCCACTCGTTGGCTGAACTTTGAACAAGTTGTTACGTTACGTTACGTGGATACTGACAACACACGCGAAAGTTACGTCGATGATAATCCCGACATTCAAACGCTATCGAATAAGCATAGACGCATACAATTATCAATAAAATCCAATTAATACAAATGTATCCGCTTCGGTGGCCGCATGGTCTAAGGCGCTACTCTCGCAGTCACTGATGGGGACATCGAGGTTCGAATCTCTGTCGGGTGTACTGAGGGGGTGTGTTTACGAAATGGTTTTCCCCTCTCCCTCCAAGCAAATGCGGTTACACTTTCTCTAAATCCAACCTAACTCATCCCTAGAACCATAAGCGTAATTAATCGGTGTATAAGTTTATAATCCGAACGGGTAGTAAGATGCGGTGCTAAAATTTTTTTAATGAAAACGTTATAATTGATTCTACACGAACAAAAGAACTCACCAAAAAAAAGTGCCAATTATAAAAACTACAGCGAACAGATTGTTTGTGTGTTTGTGACTGTACCGTCACACGGAGGGGGAGGGAATGTTTGGGAGTGCAGGGGGAGTTGATTCAAAGAGGGAAAGTATAATTGTGACGAAATGAAGATAAACACGAACACACGGCAACAAACTTAGTCCCAGGCTCTCTCCTGATGACTGACTTGAGACACCGGGGTTCGATCCCTTACCGGGGACATTTATAACCTTTCAGAAGGTTCTTTGCAGGAAAAGTAAGATTTTTGTCGGATAAAAAAGGGCCTTTTAGAAGGTTTTACATGAAAGGTAGAATTCTGATAGTATAAAAAGGATTTCCAGAAGGCAACTCATCCCTTATCCCTCGGGGGAGGGGGGGAATGCGTCACATTTTGGGCACCACTTCCTAAAAGCATCGTGGAACTAGAAACGTAAGTTGACGCGCCTTCAGACCCAAATAATTATGGTAATAACCTAGGGGATTTCCCCGTGTTAGCCACTCTGACCACGGATCTTTTATTAGGCACGAATCGATAGTATCAAGTTCCTCGGGTCGGTATAGTAATTGGACGGCCAGACGGTCGTGTAGAAAGGGAGGGGGTGTATAGCCTAATGACGTAATGAAGAGCAGTTCAGCTCCCTCGTGTGATTAATTTTAACCCTGATTCTATGACGTGAGTATTGTTGTGGGATTGGAGATCATAGACGGGGATTGGGGAGGTATTAATCCATTCACGATATTTTTGGCTTTTTCTAGCGGTTGGCAAAATACGACAGAAGCCTGCATTCTTTCTCGTATAGTAATAGTGTAATTAGAATATTTATTTTTAAATAATATGTTATCAGTAAACTATCCTTAAATGTTTTTTCATAAAAACATATTATTTTGATAATAATTTGAAAAACTCTCTAAAAAAATGGTTACAGACATTTAAAAAATCAGTCAAAAGTTAAATCTGCCCCCAATGAGTTTTTTCAATAAATTAAAATAAATATTTATTATTCTATGTAAACACTCAGCAAATACATATTTTGAAGAAAAAAAAATAGTTTGAACTATTTTCGAAAATTTTAGGACTCTCAGAAAAATCAGTCATCAGTATTTTTTAAACTAGAATCAAAATCCCTATTTCTCCTCGAGGTGATCTAAATATAAAGTTCGTATTTTTTTTTCATCCTAAAGAACAGCGACAGCAGATGATGAACAATTCCCTCTTTCCCTGTCCCTGCCCCTAGTTTTGTACACCGCGTCTCAAACCACTAAGGGGGTAGGGATGTGGAAGGTCGAATTTATATTAAGTGTGCTCGCATTTGCGTGGAGAGGGAGCGTGAGAAATCAGTTAGGAAAGAGAGGGGGGAATGGAGGGGGACCACAGTACACCCGGTCGGGATTCGAACGCCAACCTCCTCACCTGCGGTAAACAAGACGAGGCGAGACCGACGTATTTATCCCCGTGACCACTGGTGATGGTGATGGTACCCACCTTGGTGGCGTAGTTGGCTAACGCGCTAGTTTCATGTTGAGATAGACTGCTGAGGACGGGGAGATCAAGGTTCGTATCTCGGTAGGGTGAACTGGGAGGTGGCTTTTCCTAAATGGTTTTCCACTCTTCCTCCACGCGAATGCGGGTTCATTTCCTCTAAATTCAACTTTCTCAATTCCTAATCCATTAGCGTGATTAGTACTTATGCGTATAACCCGAACGGGTAAAATGTCGTTATACAAAAAATTCCTACGGGCCGTTAAAAAAAGTGATGGTGACGTGTAGACCACTTCAGTCCGCACGCGCGTGTAGGTGTTGTCCGCGGTCTGGTCCAAGCGCGTACCACTGGAGGATGTCATATCTGCCGTTCTATAGAATCTTCCCGCCGCATTCACTGTCGGGACAAACACCTGTACTGTGCGCCTGTCGCGCTATCTAACGGCGCATTCACTGTCGGGACAAACACCTGTACTGTGCGCCTGCGCGCTATCTAACGGCGCATTCACTAGCAGTATCAGGTATTGTCGGGGGTTCCCCGAGTATCTGAACTGTTGGTTAAGTCGGTCCCTGAGCTAAACGTGACAACTGATATTTATTTTAAATTACACTCTAAGATTATATCACGAGGTTAATCTATTTTTATCTCCACGTCCTATTGCCCGTACTAATCACCCGCCACCCCCTCCGTACACCTGACAGGTACTCGAACCCCGGTCTTCCTATCATCAGCAGTCCAGTCTATTGAGAGAGTGACGCCTTAGCCCACCCGACCACCGAAACAGTCGTGACTAAGACATGGCGGCGCTCACGCGTTTGTTTGTTCTGGTAATAATATACGCACATGTGTACACGTGGACAAAGGAGTCAGACTCACCTTGTCTGGTCTACCAATGACGAGGGATGGGGTGGATCGGACCAGGGCTCGAATCCCCACCGGGGTGTACTGAGGGTTTTTTCCCCTAAATGGTTTCCCACTCTTCCTTCACGTAAATGAGGATACATTTCCTCTAAATTCTACCTACTTCTTAGTGTAACTAGAAACATACAGCCCGAACGGGCGGTAAGGCGTGATTCACGCAGATCATTACATGATAACTCCAGATATGTCAGCATAAAATTGTATAGTGTACTTTATTTATTTCTCTAAACATTTATTTTTATAAAAATTAAATTAATGTATAGTCAAAAAATTAAATGAAGTGTTATGTGACAACAATAAAAACCTTTTTAAACTTGGCTCCACATTTAAAAAGTGAGCTTCGCACACCCCTAACTAAGCTAATGGCGGACCTTATGTGGTGGTGTTGCCTCTTTAACTGCGTGCTTTTTCTGTAGGTCCCCCCAGGTTGTGTTCCTGAGTGAGTCTGTCAACAGAACCTACAGGTTGTGTTCCTGAGTGAGTCTGTCAACAGAACCTACAGGTTGTGTTCCTGAGTGAGTCTGTCAGCAGAACCTACAGGCTGTGTTCCTGAGTGAGTCTGTCAACAGAACCTACAGGTTGTGTTCCTGAGTGAGTCTGTCAGCAGAACCTACAGGTTGTGTTCCTGAGTGAGTCTGTCAGCAGAACCTACAGGTTGTGTTCCTGAGTGAGTCTGTCAACAGAACCTACAGGTTATGTTCCTGAGTGAGTTTGTCAGCAGAACATATAAACGTGAAATGCGCCGGTAATTTCAAGGTACATGATCTGGCCTGGCGCAGTAATGGACCAGCATTGTCTGCCTGGGAAGCAGGTCTGTGGAACAACCGGCTAACTGCACATCTCCCGCTTCAACTGAAAACTAGTAGGGCCACCCTTCACACTTCACACTTCACTATCAGCCCTCATTTGTGTTCAGATCTTTTAAAACTTTATTAAATTAATAAGTATTTTTGATTTTCTGTACCTTTAGTGTCGCGGTAGACTAACCGGCCCCGTGATATAGTGGTCAATGCACCTGGCTACGAGTCTAGGGGTCCTGGGCTCGATTCCGGGCCGGTACCTCGGGTATTTTTCCCGAGAAGGAAACTACCCCAACGGTCACCAGGGTTTGGTTAGTAAGGTTAGGGTGCGGCTGAAGGGGGCGCAGGTATTTTTATAGAATTGAATTTTTTTGGCCAAAACAAATTCAAATATTTCTCCAGTAGCAACATAGGGTTTAGTTTTCTGCACATGCTAATATCAACAGATCTTGAATATCTGTCAAGGGAGTCCTGGAATTTTGTCAAAACCTTTTCTCTCTATTTAAAAAGTTTTGACAAAATTCCAGGACACCCTTGACAGATATTCAAGATCTGTTGATATTAGCGTCTGCAGAAAACTAAACTCTATTTTGATACTGGAGAAATTTGATTTGTTTTGGCCAAAAAATTTCAATTCTATAAAAACTGTAAAATTACTTGCTCTCCCTTCGGCCGCACCTTAAGAGTTTCTACTGATTCTGGTTATGTTTTCGGGGTGGACTGAAATATCAGTACGGAAACTACGTACCCCAGTTTAAGAACAGTTAATACGTATTGATAGTTAATTCGAAATTATTATTTTAAATTAATTATTAGAGGTAAAATATTATTCGATTTGTAAGAAAGTGGTGTCTTATTGGAACAATCGTTGCCTCTAACGCGTCACTCTCGCAATAGATTGGATTGCCATGACAGGGAGATCGAGGTTCGAATACCGGTCAGATGTAATGAGGATATTTTTTTTCTCTAAATTGTATTTCAATCTCTCCACGCAAATGCAAGCTACACTTTTTTTGTAAATTGAACCTTCCTCATGCTTAATACATTAGCGTAGTACGGATAAAATAAAAACGTATAACCCGGACGGGTAGTAAGAGGCGGTGACAACAAAAAGGTCCTCGCCAAGTTTACGAGTGAGAGTTGTGCCGCTCTTCCACGGAAGGCTACGATAGTCTCGCTGTGCAGCCGCTCGTCAGATTGTTACAGTTTTTTAAACGAGGGTGAAAGTGTTTATTTATGGTGGTGAAAGTGGCGGCTCGTGGTTAATATTCCAACATGGAGGAGTGGTGGGGAGGGGGG
>CABFWB010001894.1:34128-47226 GCA_902151455.1 Timema bartmani | reverse complement strand
TTGTTTGTAAATAGTGTTTAAATTGCTAATAGTTTTTTTTACGAACGATGGCGACACTAGAAAATAAATGATCAACAAAATATACAATAATGTTCCTCGAGGCATATGAACAGTATCCATGCTTGTGTAACCACAACATTTCTTCATTTATAAAGACAGAAATAAAAGAGACGAGGCATTGAGAAAAATAGTCGAGGCTATGTCCGATGCAGTCACAGAATTTAGTCTAAGCGCTGCAAAGGTCAAAATACGTAGTATTCGAAATCCATTTACGAACCCATAATCTATGCTTTCGCTTCTTTCTTTTTAATTTTTTCTGGAGTTCTAAAGACAAAATTTGCGCTACGACATCAATACTTGCATTAACTAGGGCAGTTGACGCCATGTTGAATACTGCGTCAGTAGAAAACTGATTGATGAATGTGGAAACACAAACTGGCGCCATTAAACTGGCATACTCCTGGCGCCAATAATAATTGCATGTGGAAACCTAGCTTTACTACCTGTTCGGGCTGTCCGCAAATATATATATATATATTAAAATTGGGTGGAATCGACTCTTTTTAGAATCCGAATTCACCCGTTTTGGTGGTCTAATGGTCTAATTCGCTATTCTTGCAGTAGATTAGACTGCCGATGACGGAAATCTTGGTTCGATCTCGGTCGGGTGTACTGAGGGTGGTTTTCCCCCTAAGAGGTTTTACACTTTCTCTCTTTCTACGCAAATGCGGGTACACTTCCTCTAAATACAACCTTCCTAATCCCTAAAACCATTAGCGTATTTAGTACATAAGCGTATAACCCGAACGGGTAGTAAGACACGGTGCTAAAAAAGAATCTCTAGAAAATCAGATCAACTTCAAAGTTTGAAAAAAAATATTAGAATCTCGAATCTGAATTTTTACCGGATCCTCGAATCTTCGATATATATATATATAACAATAATGAGGTAGGGAAGAGGAAAATAGTATCTAGAGGAGGTGTACCCGCATTCGCGTGTAGAAAGAGTGGGAAATCCATGTAAGGAAAAAAAAATCTCGGTACACCTGGACGGGATTCAAACCATTGCCTTTCCATCAGCAGCAAAACTGAAAGGAGGAGCCTGACGCCTTGGTCCACGGGGCCACCGATACGGGCATGATGCTTAGGCTGGACGCCATGTCGTAACTAAATGGAGCGAGTGGCTGTGTCCTTATTCCTAAATGTACGGCGTTAGGGTGTTTAGTGTTGCTCAGATAGGTTAAGTTAGTTTGTAAGTCTTGTGACGACAGGAAGTGCAAGCCAGATCATCTTTAAAAAAGATGGTTGTATAACGTTTCATCCCAAAGTTACGGGGACAAACAGGTAATATTGCCGTAACAACGCTTGTGTGACTTCATACGACACAAATGATCGATGTCGAAGGTGAAGTTGAAGTTGTATTCGACACAACATCCAGTTGCACAAGTTTCCTTTCGTTTACAGCCGTTACAAAACACAGTTACGTGTTTGTTACAAACTAGTTTGTAGAGTTCTATTTCCCGATCTCAGAGCACAACTTAGTCATTTGGAACTGTTTGTTCCGGAGAGGTTTTGATAAAACATGATTTAACTTTTTCAAAGACACACTCACATAGTGATTGCAATCACATTCACAAACAAATACATACATTGATTGCAATCACATTCACAGACACACACTCACATAGTGATTGCAATCACATTCACAGACACATACTCACATAGTAATTGCAATCACATTCAAAGACAGATACTCACATAATGATTGCAATCACATTCAAAGACACATATTCACATAGTGATTGAAATCACATTCACAAACATACTCACGTACAATGATTTCAATCACATTCACATAAACACACATAGCGATTGCAATCACATTCACAAACATACTCACGTACAATGATTTCAATCACATTCACATAAACACACATAGTTATTGCAATCACATTCACAAACACACATTGACATACAATGATTGCAATCACATTCAGAGACACAATAACATAAACTAATTGCTTTTTATAACCTTCTCTACCACCCCATAATTGAGTGCTGGCAACAGGTCTTGAGATCCCTGGTTCGATTCCAAGTATTACTGTACATACTATGGATTAATATTTATTTATGGGTTCATCTTATTAAAAGGATTTTAAGGCGACATTCAAAACAACTAAACCTAATGATTACCTTATACGAAATAATAGCGTGGATGGAGAGTGGGAAACCACAATGTGGGGAAGACCAACGGGACAATCTAGTGCGCTCGGACAGAAATCAAAAACACGACGGTGACAAAAGCGCAATGCGAGTCCGATGCCTTTGACTGTTCGGACACCGCTACGGGTCGCAAAGTTGTCTCAAGGGGCCCATCCACCAGGCTCGCAGGTCCGGCTCGGATGTATTTCACCACACACGCTCTCTCAACTTCGCTCGAACATTTCAGTATCTTACAATGAGTTTGTCGAAGCAATTTGCAGCAGCGCTGATCAATTTAGACAAATGTGGCGTGTTAGCGAAAACTTTTTTTTTTTTCTAAACGAACCCCAATTTGGTATCAGTGAATTTCTCCCGCGTGAACTGCACGAGTGAGCCCCAAGCCTCGTCCCGCTTTCCCCTATCAGAATAATCTGCGCTGCGAACCTGCCACAGAGCCGGCAACTGACGGTACTCCTTTAAAAACTTTGTCAAAAACTCAGGGCACATGAACGATTTAGACAGGGAAACCGACATAATTCCTCTGACTGACAGAATAACACTGCGGTGTGAATACAAGAGTCTGGCTCGAACCACTTTCCACTCACGTACGAGCCAATAGCGAGCTCCACCGACGGCCCTGGCGAGCCAAGCCGAGTTCGTGACACTCCTCTCACGTACGAGGCAATAGCGAGCCACACCGACAACCCTGGCGAGCCAAGCCGAGTTCATGACGCTCCTCTCACGTACGAGCCAATAGCGATCCAGCCACGAGCCGAGCCACACCGACAACCCTGGCGAGCCAAGCCGAGCTCGTGACGCTCCTCTCACGTATGAGCCAATAGCGAGCCAGCCACGAGCCGAGCTACACCGACAACACTGGCGAGCCAAGCCGAGTTCATGACGCTCCTCTCACGTATGAGTTTGGACAGTTGGAAACACAGCCGAGCCGGACTTGCGAGCCAAGCTCTTTACCTGGATGAGCCGGAATGGTAAGGAACGGAAGTCAAGGGCAGTATTTTTGCAGTTTTTTTATAACAAACATTTAATAAATAAAACATTGCTCCAGTAGAAACAAAAGAATTTAATTTTCTTCCCATGTTGATATCATCAGTTGTTGAATATCTGTCAAGGGCGTCCTGGAATTTAATGACAGCTTTTTTTAAGTTTCTCATCTAATGCCGCTATGCCCATTACAGATATTCAACAACTGTTGATATCAACATGTGAAGAAAATTAAGCTCTTATGTTTTTACTAGATCAATATTTGATTTATTTCTGGGAAAAAAAAGTTTGCCATGAAAGCTGCAAAAACACTTATCTCTTTTTCACGTCCACTTTCATCGCGTCTTAAATTAAATTCATAATTCAATGCATGAATTAAACTTTTAATTTATGTATACATAAACCATTTTCTGAAATGATTGTTTTGTTGGTAACATTAACTGTTTATAAAACAACATCAAAACAATTATTGTGAGAAAGCGTGTCAAATTTATCGTAGTAGTTAAAACTTTGTTGATTTCGTGATCGTTGCATCATTATTTTGATAAAGACAGACCTAAGCACGGAAACATCTGGGTGGCTGACACCTCCTGAACGTTTGAAGCCCCTCCTCCATCTTTTGTTTTAGCTGTAATGTAGTTCTTGGGCCAATGTTCTCAGGAAATGAGGTCTGCGTCTCATTAGCAGACTCTCGCGGCTTTTCGGGGGGATATACCACGCTCGCTGAACGAACCCTAGGTTTTCTGACGAACTATACCACGCTCGCTGAACGAACCCTAGGTTTCCTGAGGAACTTATACCACGCTCGAACTTCCTGACGAACTATACCACGCTCGCTGAACGAACCCTAGGTTTCCTGAGGAACTATACCACGCTTGCTGAACGAACCCTAGGCTTCCTGACGAATTATACCACGCTCGCTGAACGAACCCTAGGCTTCCTGACGAACTTTACCACGCTCGCTGAACGAACCCTAGGCTTCTTGAGGAACTATACCACGCTCGCTAAACAAACCCTAGGCTTCCTGACGAATTATACCACGCTCGCTGAACGAACCCTAGGTTTCCTGAGGAACTATACCACGTTCGCTGAACTGAACCCTAGGTTTCCTGAGGAACTATACCACGCTCGAACTTCCTGACGAACTATACCACGCTCGCTGAACGAACCCTAGGCTTCCTGACGAACTTTACCACGCTCGCTGAACGAACCCTAGGCTTCCTGACGAATTATACCACGCTCGCTGAACGAATCCTAAGCAAACAAGATTAAATAAGTTTGACACTTAAACCACGTGCCCAGCGATGTGGGTACATATAGCTTTGTTCTTTGTTGTACGTAGAGATGAACATTTTCCGCGAAATTTTAAATAGGAACATTTTCTGCAGTGGCGGCTTGCGATGGAGTAGTTAAATTGTAGAGGTGACACCTAGAGCCTATTATACTTCAAAATATAGTGTGTTAAGAGACGAGTAGGTTATAAGAAGGGGGAGGGGTAGATAGGAAGCACGGAGGATAGGGGAGGGGGAGACATGTCGGGCCAAACTTAAAATTATTTTAACTAACTTATTGATGATAAAAAATTGAAGTATGATTTATGAACATAGCAGGTCGACAAAGGCTCGCATTCATTTGTTTCCTTACTAATTGTTTTAGCACCGCGTCTTACTGCCCGTTCGGTTTATACGCCTATGTACTAATTACGCTAATGCGTTAGGGATGAGGAAGGTTAAATTTAGATGAATTACACCAGCATTTGCGTGGAGTGAGAGTAGGAAACCATTTAGTCAAAACCTCCCTCAGTGCACCCAGCCGGAACCAAACACCGATCTCTCTGTCATTGATAGTCTAGTATATTGCGAGAGCGGCGCGTTAGACCGTGCGGCCACCGAAGCTCTTTTGATGCTGTTTCTGGTGTTAACGCCCTCAGGAGAAATTAATCTTAAATACAAACTTTGACATTTGGGATATCTATAGGGGACTTATCTCGATTACATTAGTTCCATTTAATGAGTTGAAATTATTTGATAGAAATAATAATTGAAAATTTTCCGTTTTTTGTAAATTTTTCCAGAAAAAATATAGGGAAAATTTTCCGTCTCGCATCTCTAGACTTGTACGTTTGCGCAGTTTGTTTTGTAAACTCCCTCTAGAGAAATCTAGTGACGTTCAGCGAACGGACTATATATGATCTCCCGGGCGTGTATGCAGAGTGAGGTGCTAGATGGTGCGCAGCTGGTGCCAGAAGACGGGAGTTATGGGAATATTACGACCTGCATCCATGGAGCCTTATAACAGTTTTACATTTAAAACTTGAGTCATTAAAGTTTGCGGTTAGCTCGGAAGTTGCGAAGGAGGCTGTGATGGTGTCAAGAGTTGACGCGACACGTCATCAACGTGTCAACAAGAAACGTTGATTGGCGCCAGGAAAGCTCCCAGTCAGTAACAATTTGTTTGAAATAGTAATAAATGGAAAAGTAAGACGCAAGCGAATTTTGTTGGCTAGTAATCATAAGTGGGCCCCTTCTCTAGATATCTCAAAGTCTCAGTCAAATTCTGATTTGCAGGTGTAAATACAGGACAATTGTTTTATCATCACGTCTTACTACCCGTTCAGGTTACACGCATATGTAATCATCATCATCATCATCATCTGTTTCCAGCCTGTGACTGGGTCCGTTTAGTAAAATGCCTCCTTCTCCCTGTGTCCTTCCACCACTCTTCCGCCTTTAATTGCTTCCATTCTTCTCCTTTACCTTGCACACTTGCTGCTATCTCTTCATCCAATCTCTTCCTTGGTCTGTCTCTTCCCTACATACTTCATATCCATTAATCTTCTTGTAATCCTCTCCCCTTCCATCCTCATTACGTGTTCATACCATCTTATCGTTGCTGCCTCTACTATCTCATGTACCCCCTGTACCCCAACTCTAGACCTTACATCTTCATTCCTAATCCTATCTCTTCTGGTGACAGCTAACATGCTCCTCAAAATCTTCATTCCCATGGCCTCCACTTTTCTTTTACATCCAAAGTCTAAGATTGCGCTGCATACGTTACTATGGGTATGAAGTATGCTCTATACAGCACTTCCTTACACTTCAATAGCACTTCTATTTTCCACAGTAGGTCTCTTACACACCTGTAGAAAACCTCTCTCTGCAGGTCTCTTACACACCTGGAGAAGGCCTCTCCCTGCTCACTATATCTTCTCTGCTGCCCCCTTTTACCTCAGTCACACTAGGCCTACCAAGATACTTTGCTTCTTTCATATATACTCCATCCAGTTCTATCACACCTGTGTACTAATTACACTAACGTATTAGGGATGGATAAGGATGTATTTAGAGGAAGTGGTGCTGCCCTCAGTATACCAGACCATGATTTGACCCCCGACCCCCCATCATCGGCAGTCCAGTCCGTCGCAACAGTGGTGCCTTAGAGCAGTGGTGTTCAGCCTTTACTGTCGAGTACCCCCAGATATAATTTATCTTCAACTTTGTACCTACAAAGTTATGGGTAAATACTGCAAGTTTTACTGATTATTATTATTAAATAATCTACATCTAGAATAAATTACATACAAAATAATGTGTTAAAATAAAGTTTTAAGTGATAAAAAGGAGAAACGATCTATTAAATAACAAAAATATTACTGTCTATTATATAGCCAACCAGCCGCCCGGAAAACAATCGCATAAAGGGGGGAGAGAGAGAGAGAGAGAGAGAGAGAGAGAGAGAGAGAGAGAGAGAGAGAGAGAGAGAGAGAGAGAGAGAGAGAGAGAGAGAGAGAGAGAGAGAGAGAGAGAGAGAGAGAGAGAGAGAGAGAGAGAGAGAGAGAGAGAGAGAGAGAGAGAGAGAGAGAGAGAGAGAGAGAGAGAGAGAGAGAGAGAGAGAGAGAGAGAGAGAGAGAGAGAGAGAGAGAGAGAGAGAGAGAGAGAGAGAGAGAGAGAGAGAGAGAGAGAGAGAGAGAGAGAGAGAGAGAGAGAGAGAGAGAGAGAGAGAGAGAGAGAGAGAGAGAGAGAGAGAGAGAGAGAGAGAGAGAGAGAGAGAGAGAGAGAGAGAGAGAGAGAGAGAGAGAGAGAGAGAGAGAGAGAGAGAGAGAGAGAGAGAGAGAGAGAGAGAGAGAAGAAAAACCTGGCGCTTTCAGATGGCATATTCTTACGTCCACTCTCTTGTGGGTAGCCATAAACTCTGCTTTGATTATTCAGTGTTTATAAATAAATAGTATATATAAAACCTTACGTACCCCCTAGGGTCCACGTACCCCATGTTGAATACCACTGTCTTAGAGGAATTCGACCACCGACCGAAGCTGCTATGGACAGCAAAACTTTATTTGACCAAAATAAATCAAACATTGCTCCAGTACAGTTACATAGTTTTAATTTTGTTGACACAGTTATATCAACAGGTTGTTGAATATCGGTCATTCATGCTGGACTAGACTGTCGAAGACGGAGAGAGCGGGGTTCAATCCTAGTCGAGTGCACTGAGGGTGGTTTTCAACTCTACTTCCCCGCAAACACGGGTACACTTCCTCTCAAATAAATCTTACTAATACCTAAACCACGAGTGTAATAATACATAGACGTGAATTCCAAACGGGTAGTAAGACGTCATGCTAAATTAGCAGTTTTTATTAGTATTATTTTATACTCCCTGTTAATAGTAGCGGCTGCTGTACTAATAACCTGACGTATGAATACACGAACATCGTTTTAAAAAACTGTCAACAAAGCTTCTTATTATCTGAATCGAATTGGAGCCGTTTTAAATTCGCCTACAAATGTTTTCACCGTCGAAACCGACGGCTAGAATTATGATGAACCTTTTCAAAGTTCCCCCGGCTGGTCAAGTGTGACCCATATCCGGGTCATACGGGCATTATCAAGATCCCCTTCGAGGAGCTAGAACGAGTTTTGGACACGGAGCGTTGGAGAGAGAGACCGGCCACGAAGGCTCGGTCGACAACTTGTCCGAAGTGCTCGTTAGATGGACGTAACACAAACCATCAACATAAACGTGTCTTAAGCTCGTGGATCAGTGGTTCGGGGACCAGGAAAGCTCAGAAGACAGTTTAGGGGTCCCTTTCACACCAAAATAAATACATTAAATTATAATATTATGCTTTATTTTTATTTATTTATTAAACTTATTCTTAAACTGTGAACATGAAAATAAATAGCGATCAACTTAACGTTCACTTAACGTAGAGAGACACAGCGTTTTATCAGGATTAACCTAAAGTAACGTAACGTAAAAACTAAAGCCAAACGCAGAAAATAAATTTGAACAATTTGAAAAAAAAGTGTTCGCCAAAATGGAACCCAATCATTTAGGTATGATTAGACTACAAGTACTTACAATAGAAGCTCTACTGGAGTTATAGAATGGAGGGTGAGAAGAGATTAAGATGTTTTAGAGTTCGCGTTGCGCGGAAAATAAACATGTACCGAAGAGTTAGTCTGCATTCCATAAGCAAACAAATGAAGTACTATATAACCGTGTTGACGTCACTCACAACGTGAGTGGCTGGCTAGAACACGTGGTACCCTTAACTTGACGTTCACTTAACGTGAAAGTTTTCCTTGGACAACTACCTCGTGATGGCGTCCATTTAAAAACGAGGATAATGCCGGGATCACGATCAACTTAACATTCACTTAACGTAACTTAGCGTAAAGGATCTCCTCGTGTGTTTGAATGGAAGCGATCAGGATGCAGTTAACTCAACGTAAGATATGTCCTGGGAGGTCTTTTACTTTAAGTGAACGTTACTTGAAGGGTATCACGTGATCTAGCCAGCCAATCACTATGCGAGTGACGTCTACAGGGCTATTATTAATTCATTTGTTGGTATTATGACCAAGGTCAACTTTTTAACTTTAGTTCTAGTGATCAGACATTGAAACAAAATAATTAAACTAAAAGAGGAAAGCTAAATTCATCAAAAAGGTTTAATATTGGATATTTATTATATTGATAGAAAACAGTAAACATTCACAGATCATCACTTTACAAATACTATAAATCAAAGATAAAAACACATATTCTAGAATGGAGATGTTTGGCTCGAGTTGTTACGTTAAGTTACGTGAATCGTGATCACACATCCATTTTCTTAAGTTAAGCGAACCTTAAGTTGATTGTGATCCCGGCATAGCCCCTACGTTGCGTTACTTTACGTGAACGTTAAGTTGATTGTGATCCTGTAATTACTAAGCTACAATATTCTCATCTTTATAATGATAACCACCTTTTTTTCTTCAAGAAAATAAAAACAGGGTTAGTAAATAAAACCCAATGACAGAAATGTACACTACTACATGTCCCCTGTAAGGAAGCAGACTTACCTTGCATTACTACACTACGGTATATCGGGGTTCGAACCCAGGTAGGACATAGCCTAGTGAGTGTGGGGGTTTTCCCCCTATCAATTCTCATCTATATATCCATCCACCCATCTATATAATATCTAGACCCTATGTATTTATTTATTCTCCTATACACTCATCTATCTATTTATATGGTATATGTGTGTGTGCATTTATTCATCTATCCATCTATCTATAGGTTATATAATTTTTTATTCATTTATATATCCATCCATCTATAAGCTATATATATATATATATTAATCTATACATCCATCTATCTATAAGTTATATATATTTTTATTCATCTATCCATCTATCTATAAGTTTATATATGTTTATTCATCTATCCATCTATCTATAAGTTATATATGTTTATTCATCTATCCATCTATCTATAAGTTATATATATTTATTCATCTATCCATCCATATATTGATCTCTCTATCTCGCCATTCAGGGAAAAACCCTCGCAGTTCACCCGGCTGGGTTCGAACCTTGCCCTCTTAGCACCATGAAACAGACAAGGAGAGAAGGAGGCGGGTCATAACGAGGTTCACCCGTACCCCCGCGAGTCCCGGTGAGTTAATAAAGCAGTCGTGGGTCCTAACGAACAGAGCATGGTCCAGGTGTCATGGAGCCCAGACGGGACTAAGGTCAAGGTCGGGAGGTCACTCTAGGTGAGAGGTCAGTCAGTGGTTACCGGAAAGAAGAAGGGGTGGGGGGTGTTTGGGTGAACCGAGGATCGATACACTCCAAAAATCACCTTCGTACACCGAGACAACCCCTTGCCCCCAAAAAATATACAAGGACTGGCCAGAGGCTTGTTTATTGTAGGAGAATATAACGTGCACTTTCTACACACAAAAACCCTTCAACACGACTTACAAGCTAACTTGACCAAACATCACACCTGGAAAACACCTAGTTCGAGCTCTAAGAAATATAGTAGTAATTTATCAGGACGAAACCGTGTACAAATAGTAAATATCTTGGTCAATGGAACCGAACCACAGTCCCCTAGATATTCTAATCACAGGAGTATTACTTTACCCAGGAGATAGTGACGTAAGGTAATTCCAGTCCTTTGTCTAGGCTTACATATTGTGTACTTTACCCAGGAGATAGTGACGTAAGGTAATTCCAGTTCTCTGTCTAGGCTTACATATTGTGTACTTTACCCAGGAGATAGTGACGTAAGGTAATTCCAGTCCTCTGTCTAGGCTTACATATTGTATACTTTATCCTAAATAACTTAAGAATTATGAAAAAATTCAATTTATCTATTGATATGAAACTCCAAACTATGTGGAAAACTAGAGAAAACGAAAGTTTTCCGATTTAAAATATTTAAATATGTACAATATATTTTAAATAACCCAAGGATTGTCGAAAAAGTAATAGATATTATGCACATTCCGTTTATTCTGAAAGGAATCAATCACCCTCAACTATGAAATTAAGATCTTATTGTATAAAGTAGGATGTTTGGGGCTTTTCACACTGGGACACAGTGACTCTACAGTTTTCTAGACATGTAACGGACAAAGTCACCGTGACTCTACAGTGTCCTAGACATGTAACGGACAAAGTCACCGTGACTCTACAGTGTCCTAGACATTTAACGGACAATATCACCATGACTACAGTGTCTAAGCTACATCACATGTAACGGACAAGGTCTCCATGACTACAGTGTCTGAGCTCCAGCCCATTAACGGACAAAGTCACAGTGACTAAAGTGTCCGGGCTAGTCACAGCTTGAGATAATTCAATAATTCAATAGGAGCACTAACCCCAGCACACTGGTGTCGTAAACTGTTTATAGTTCTGACATCTAGTAATGAGCAGTTGATTGATTCTAAGTCAAGCAGAATGATGTTTTTCTTGTTATAGCTATGAGTGTAGATATAATTAACACATAAGGTCTTATAAGTGAAGTGTAAAGTCGTCCTATCATTTCTTCATTATTCTCCTGAGCTATTCTTAAAAAGGAAGCAGCAGTCGCACTAGTTCTTCATCGCTTGAGTCAATTTTATATAATAAATATATATTTGTGCGACCCAGTTTATTGTCAAACAAGTGTTGGGACACCATTGTCCCATCAGTGTTCGCCACAAGCACCAGTGTTCCATCAGTGTTCGCCACAAACACCGCTGACGCTCTATCTAGAATAGGGAACAAGGAAAATATAATTTTGAAATGCAAGTCAATGTTGTACAGGTGGAAGATAGTAGAGTGTGTGTGTGTAAACTCGTCAAAGGAAGAGGGTAAGTGTTATCAGTATATAAACAAGAGGCCTCGCAGGGTGAATTGCTCATTTTCTTCCCTTTCTTTCTATTTCGTACATTGCCGTCTAAGTTTTGATAGTGATTAGAGTGCGTCAAGTTAAGATGCAACCAATCAACCCGCTCCACGTAATAGCTTGGAACATCAAGTAGGCGACACAAGTACCAGGGCACTATATCAGAGAGGAGGTATTGCTTGGGAACCAGGCTAGTAGACCTCCTCAACTCAACAACTGCTACTGTCCCAAGTGTTATTATTGTGTCGGCGTGTGAAAGGAATGTAGTTCTTCAACCTACGAGGGACATAGTTACAATACATTCGCCACTGGAGTGTAAGTAACTGTAAGATACCAGATCTACTCTCATGCGTTCATACGCCAAACCCGTCCTTGTTTGTTCCTGACACATATGCTTCCTTCTGTTTTGTTTACCAGAACCGAGTGTAGGTACCTCCACTTAGTGAAATCATCACACGGTCGTGATGTTATCCCACGGCCTATGTTTACACTACAGAGAAGATTTAATAAAATAATAAAGTATTGGTTATTAGTATAAGATGAGAAATAGTTTATCTAGCAACGAGGGCCCTAAATGAACTCTAGAAAATTCACTAGAGCTCATCATCATTAGGTCATCAATCCTGTCATATCCAGGATCAAATCTTGAACATATTTGTATATTCTACTGCCAACATCGTTCGCCATCTGATTCTTGTACTCCAATCTTGGTCTCCATATTGAATACCTCCCTTTCACATCTCCTTCTATGATCATCTTCATCAAACTATCACGTCTCCGTACATGTCCTATCATGTTCACTCTTCTTTGCCAAAGTTTTCTTTCTTCAGTTGCTTTTACTAGCACTTCTGTGTTTGATACCATCTCCAATATTATTATATAGCACCATGTTTCATATATTGTTTCTGATAGCTCTGAGTAGCTGACGGTCTCACACGATCATCATAGATTGTTTCTGACAGCTCTGAGTAGCTGACGATCTCACACGTCCATTATAAATACTATTTTAAAATGATGTATGGGGCAAAATGTGATAGCTCAGTAGTTAAACATATCCTGTTTCATTTATGAATATATTTTTCAGTAAAGTTAATTGAACACCACCGCGTAGTCAAACCCCCGGGCAGAGGTGTGTTGCGGGAGAGTATATATGGTTGTCGGCAGGCGCTATTGCGATTAGAACAGCGTCTTACTACATGTTCATGTTGTACG
>CABFWB010001894.1:0-11652 GCA_902151455.1 Timema bartmani | reverse complement strand
CTTGCTTCCTCTACTATCTCATGTAATCTCACCCTTGCTTCCTCTACTATACCATGTAATCTCACTCTTGCTTCCTCTATTATCTCATGTAATCTCACTTTTGCTTCCTCTACTATCTCATGTAATCTCACCCTTGCTTCCTCTAATATCTCATGTAATCTCACTCTTGCTTCCTCTACTATCTCATGTAATCTCACCCTTCCTTCCTTCACTATCTCATGTACTCCCTGTACTCCTACTCTTTCCCAGATAACTTTATTCCTAATCCTGTTTCTCCTGGTGAATACTCTCCTAGTCTCTCTTACGTTCAATGTCCATATTTCTGCTGCATGTGTGACAATGGGTCTAACATAGGCTCATTAAAATGGTGTTGAAGTTTTTTGTATTGCTTATACTAATAAATATAAACAAAGAATCTGATATCATAAATAAATAAACTAAGAGCAAAACCTTATATTTTTTTCTGACAGGCACATAAATTATAGGCCCACAGGGCAGCTGTATTTATTTACGGGACATGAAAGAGGACAAAACATGTAGTTGTCTTCCCCCTGGAAAAATTTAGCTTTCAATTTAAAGATATTTGACCTTGAACCAAAATAAATATTTATTTATATAAACATCAAAATAATATTTAAGGGGTTCCATTATGTTGTACGGAATATAAAGGGGTTCCGTGTCTAAATTTAGTTGGGGAAAAGTTGCCATAGACTGTTATAATCTCACTTTGGATAACAAACCTAACTACTGGACACATGATCGCTTCCGCCTTTCACTTGTTTCCAAACGATTATCATTTCAATGGCATTTTAATTAGCAATTTAGTTGCCGTACCGTCCATACGACCTGGAAAGTTGTCTCCCTCTGAGTAGGAACGCGTTTTGAAGGACAGCGCAAGACAGTTACAAACAATTAATAATAATTTATTCATACGTCAAATCATGTTATTTGCAGCTGTAACTTTTGATAGATACTATAAATACCTATAGACCGAGGGTGAGTGTACTCCCCTTTGATTGAGTTAGTTGTTCTCCTTTTTGTAACATCGTTACAATGATAATATAGTAGAATGCTAGTGATGTTTTGTTTTTCTGAAATCTCCTTGTGTTCTCGCTGTAGTTTGAAATTGTGATCTCTTTGCTTTCTTCTTGACCTTGTTCTGTTCCTCATTCGCTAACCAAATAGAACGAAAGTGTTTTCAAGTCGTTTTAAAATTCAACTATGATTAAAATTTAACATATGAACATATAGCTTTTTCCCTACAAAAACATTTTATTCTAGCCTCTACATTCTCTATAGCCTATTTAATTTTAAAGTAAATTGTTTTCGAAAGATTGTTTCCAAAGGTGTCCGACAAATGGCACCAGCGACTTTTCGTAACACCCTACCTGATTGGATACAACCTGGATATAAAGAGGGGGAGGGGTGTAGGTTGATTGAATGGTTTTTTGATTAGGTACTGCTAATTAATACAAAATGTTGTCATTTTTTTTTAGATTTTATTTTTTAACAATCAGTTTTATTGTCAATTTTATTTACAATAATATTTCAGTATTCATATTCCAGTACCTACTCCAGGTTAGGTTAGGTTAAGTTAGGCCAGAGGCATGTACGCAATTGTCACTCCATAAATTTTATCAAAAATAAGGTAGTCACCCCCCTGAGTGGTACGAAATGTCGCTGGTACAACTTTGTCGCGTATTCGTTTCCAAATGCTTCAAAATAAAAGCTATGCGCTTCGGTGGCCGCATGGTCGAAGGCGTCACTCTCGCAATAGACTGGACTGCCAACGAGGGGCAGATCGGGGTTCGAATCCCTGTCAGGCGCACTGAGGGTCGACTTTCCTAAAATTGTTTTCCACTCTACCGCCACGCAAATGAGGCTACACATATTATAAATTCAACCTTCCTCATCTCGAAAACATTAGTCTACAGTAATTAGTAGATATATGCGTACAATCATAAAGGGGAGTAATAAGCTGTAGAAAATATCAAAAGCTTCAACTTGAGAAATAGTTCATGCAACAATGACTGCGGTATTTATGTTGTAAAAAAAATGTTTGTTTTTTTTACTAAGCGGCGAAAAGAACAAAACAGTTCTAGTGCGCCTATACGCTGAATTTCAGAAATATGTTTTCTTTGTAAGATGACAAGACCTAAATGCATCATTACTCACAATCAACACACCAAGACTGTTGGAACATCGAGATTTTGTTCCCTAGACCGCGCAATAAAATACTATTATGTTACGGTTTATTTGGGATATAATTGTCCCGCGATTGGGAGCCAATTATAACGTTACGGAATGTTTGAGAATTAACTGTTTTTTATAGCCGCGTGATCGAGCGCCAATTATGATGATACGATTTATTTGACTTAAATAAATACAACTGTTAATGTTGCACACGATTTATTGGAGTGATTATATCTTCTTATACAATTTTACTTGAAATACAAATTATGTACTGTCGTGATATTACACGTACTTTAGGTTTATGTTGCCGGCACTCTCTGTGAGTGTGACTACTCTGTTTTTGTGATTATTCTCTTTATGTCGTCGGTACACACTGTGTGTTCATACGCACACACAGCTTATATATGACATACCCCTTGCCCTTTGGACCTCTCGTGACCAGTGTTTAAACCAACAAATCAAAAGCGTTCCTGCGACAGGTGTTTTGAAGGCTTAGCTTCCTATTGGGTATAGGGAGCTGTCGTCTCTTGCTTGTTTAGTAAATACTACGGAGTGAAATTTTGAAATAAAAAATCAGTTTTAATGGTGCAATGCTTCTAGATTATTCCTGAAAAGCGCGTGATTCTTCATGGATGAAGTCTTAAAAGGATAATTTACATACGATACTTTATAGAAAAATATCTTCATCCATGACTTTTTAAATAAATGAGAGCGGTCCAAATCAATATAATTACAATACCTTATTCACCCTTACGTCATTTTGGTCTGTCTCCATTATTTTTATATTTTCTTGATTCTATTTAATTCATATTATATTTATTTATTAATAAAGGACAGAACCACATATAAAACTTCCCTAAAGTATTTACTATTGTTAGTAAATTATTTTAATTACATTAACCCCTTCCAAACTAACCGTTGTTGACGCAAAAAAAAAGTTGACATTCGTCAGATTGGAATAGATTTTAATTATTGACATATTAACAACTATCTTTTAAACAATTTGTAAAATACGTGTTTTAGAGTATTTTTGTATTTTAGGTTCCCCCTCCTGTTTAAGAGGCGTTCAAACCATATTGTTATCCTGTACCGTGAGTGGGGGGGGGGAAGTGTTTTGGAACAATTGCTTAACAATTTACCTACGATTGTTGCGACCAGTAACATTGAACAAGAAAGATAAAACCTCCAAAAAGTTTAAAACAGAGCCAAAGTATTTCTTCTAATCACGATTTTGAGTCAGCAAACTACAGAAAAATGAGTTCTAGACAACATTATGAGTGAAATAAAATGTATGTGGCAACGCATAAAAAAAAGAGAGGAATTTATCGAACAATTAATTCAAACTCCAAACAATGTTAAAGACTTTGTAAATACATTCAAAGAAATGCACCCTGAAACGAAGAAATTATTTCCTGAATTTTGTATCCTCCTAAGATTAGTATTGATGATTTCTGCTACACCTGAAAAAGCTGAAAGATGATTTTCGGTGCTACACAGAGTAAAAATAAAATACCTCCGAACCACGTGACACAAAACCGTTTACATCGTATGTGTGTTATTAACGCTTACCCAGAATTAGTTGATGTTGACTTGGTGAAAATAATGGATGAATTTATTAGAAATAATTCCTTCATTTGTCAAATTTTTTGGAACAGTGGTTTGAACTTAATATCCGTACGTACTATACTGACTCTTACTTTTGGGTATTCAAAGATACCAAAATTTACAAATAGCATTTTTATATCTTAATCAAACACTATTTGGAAAATCTTGTCAAGCCATAAATAAGATTTTTTTTTCAAAATAATAAATCCTACAGCATAACATTTTGAATATGTACGTTGTTCCCCCCACCCCCAATCTAAAACCCTTCCGGCGTCCCTGCCGACTAATCCTAGAAAACCTATAAACAATTACTCCTAATATTGATGTGCCCTTATTCTAGGTGTGTCGATTTCAAACAATAATGTATTTTGGTTGTGCTACGCAACAAAGAAAACATGTTGCTGACATTCATTGTAAGTGCATTGTGACAAACATGAAAACTTTTCTGTAAAAACCGTAAATATCTTTATCTAATTTGAAGCACATTTTAGGGTTTAATGATCTATTTTTCTAACCTGGCATGAGTTGTAGTTTTAACCGTTTAGTTGTATCGGTTTCAAAAGGCTTTCTTTACTCATTAATTACTATTGGTATTATTATGAGATGTGTAATATTTAATTATTTACATTGGCTAACCAAAACCAAAGCTTTGAGAAATTTATTTTTAATCCTACAACAGTTGGCACAGTGATTCTAACAGGTTTAAAAAAAAATTCAAAACAAAATAATTTAGTTTTTGTGTAAAGTGTATTCCCTTTTTTTCTTTTTGTTTGATAAAAGGCAACAATGCCGAAATATTACTCAAGTTGTGTTAAAATGTGTGTTTAACTATTTCTACTAAAGGAAGATGTCACTTTTGTGCATTGGATTCTTCACACATTTTCCCTCTTTCCGCACGTGGGCTTGCTTAGTTAAATTTACACTTATCAGTTTATTTTTCCTTTTTATCTATTTTTATTATTATAAATTTACTCATATTTAGCAGTGAATGTGTAAAATTTATTTTTAAATTTGGAAAACAGTTTAGTCAATTCCTACAGATTTGATAGTTAAGGGTTGTTTTGTTGTTTAAGTAACGAATACAAAGAAGTTTTTGAAAGAAAACTGTTCTATATTAACTAAATTATAAATTAAAGTTGTCCAGTAGATAATTATATGAGGACACAGTCATTAATTAAATGTTTTAGGTCGTAAACAAAAATCAAAGAGAGAAAATTGACAGTGCATATTGCCTTTTAGAATTAATTTAGTTTAGTTAAAATTAACACAAAGTATTCATAGATAGTAAATCTAAACATTATGTTTTTGGCAAAAAGTAAATAATTAAAAAGGTATTAACTGACCTTGTCATTTTGAGTAGGTCCAAGCGACGAACTTATTTCAATAGCTCACATGTTGAAATAGAACACAGATGAATTATTAATATTTTTTCAATACATGCAACTGTTACATAATGATTAATATTTCACACACTTTAAATAAAAGCGTAAATTAATTTTAACCCAACACAAGACTAAACAGTTTAGGCTACAATATGATATAAACAAATTATTGTGTTTTTTTACACCGTCCCGTAAACTTGAAATGGAAGCGCGAATCTCCAACAATGTACTGAACACTTTTGTACGGGATATTTAATTAACCATGAACTTGAATATAGAACACATTGCTTCCAAGCCTCGAGCAATCACACAGTTTAAGTAGATGCTGCTACCTAGTAATGGTAAACAGAACTACGATTGAATACACTGTGGCGCTCTAGTAGCAAACAGAAGAACTTTGTAACTTTGCGAAATACTTTTGATGCGATTGGGGTGAAAAGTTAATACCGTATATTGGAACTTTTTTAATAATAAAGGAACGTTTTTGAAAACATTATTTAAATATTGTATCATAAGAAGCGTTTTGTTTAATTTTCGACAAAAATAATTTCCACAGGTTCTTGAATATCTGCCATGGGCATAGTGGAAATAGAAAGTGACTTTTTCACAGGGCCGGCTTGAGGACTTCGTGCGCCACAGTTGTAGTCTATTTGATATAAATAAACCAGACTCCTTACGTAACGCGAAATAGTAATAATAATAATGGTAACATACCGAACAAAAAAAAACACCTATACATACCTTCTTTTTTTTATTACCATGTCGAACTACCCATTCGGGTTATAGGTCTACACTTATATACTAACTACGCTAATGGGCTAGCATTAAAAAATGTTGAATTTAGAGGTGTAGCCACATTTGCGTGGAGGGAGAGTGTAAAACCAACTTCAGTACACCCGACCGGGATCAAATCACGATCTCTCCCTCATCGGCAGTCTAGTTTATTGCGAGAGTGGCGCCTTAGATCATGCGGCTACCGAAGCGGGTCTTAGGGATATTAAGGCCTACCAATTTTTTTTAAAATACACAGTTTTTTATTTTTTAAATAGCAAAACATCAAAATAACTTGTTTTGTTTTTTTAAATAAATTTAAAAATGGTTTCATTTATTTGCGTCATAAGTGGTAGCTACTTCCCCAAAATGATTTAATTTTTAGAAAATAAAACAAAACCAAACTAAGAAACTAAGTGATATTTTCAACTTTATTATGTGACTTACAAAATATACACAATTCACACAAAACAACAAAATAATTAGCTATGAATCAATTACATTAATTTCACGAACAAACATTACAAACTATTTTTACACACTTGACTGTAGAACAAAGGCAATAGAAACAGAACAGAAATAAGTAATTACATCACAAATACAATACTTTCAACATTAATTATTATGGTGGTAAATTAACACTTTTACAATCTTATTAAATACTAAGCATAACACTTCTATTTAGTGATAAGGAGGAATGTAAACATTACTAATAAAATACATTTTACATTAAGTTACTGACTTGTATTATTTTAACTAAAGTATAAACATTAGGAAACCATTATATCGATAGTATAGTTTTAAAGTTATTATGTACAGAACAAAGTGTTTGAATAGAAATTGTCCAACACACCCTAAAATGTAACTTATAATTTAACAACAATTTTAATACTTAACAATTTCCACAATATATTAGGGTTATTTTTTACTGGTAAGTAAATTATTATGAATGAACTGGTTTTGATTAAAAAAAAAATTGCATGGACTTTAAATCAATTTTTGCAAATAAAGGAATGTGAATTGTCTAAAAATCTATATGTTTGGTTAGACCTTTAGTTGAGGCCTTAAAATAAATTATATAAGACAACCGCACATAATTTCTAACAGTCTATTTTTGTTTGGAACCAGGTTTTCAGAAATCACCTAATTGGATCACGTAATTGGATTTGTCTCTGAAAAATAAGTTAACAGTATTTATCAAATAAAATAAGTAGTTTTCTGAAAATGTTAGATTTTCAAAAATAAATTATAAGTAAGCTACCCTTAATCCTAGTATAGTAGAGTCTCGGTAACTCGACCTAATGTGGACTAAGATGGCGTCGAATTATTGAAATGTCGAGTTTCACGAATGAACTTGCATAAGATGCATGTTTACTAAACAAGGATGAATCACACTACTGTATCGAATATTATAGGTACAGTTGTATTGTACTGTAGTATTGTACGGTACAGTAAATATATTGCGTGTTGATATAATGGTGTCTATACATACGTGTAATATACAGAAATGCAGTACAGTACTGTAGAAATATTGTATTGATTCGAATAACACGCTACTGAATTGGAAAACTAACAAACACAATACTTGTAAAAACCCCACAACACGACTGATCCACTCCAGTTACACAAACAAACTGAGAGGTTATACAGTTGAATGACCTTGGATTGTGATGACTGGCGCCAACAACTATGTGCCCGTGTGCGCGTTGAGTTACACGGAATGTCGAGTTTCCGAGACTCTACTGTTGTATATTTAAAAACACGGGGCATATGAAAGGTAAAAATACATTATCTCAATGCCAATAAGTTCTCCATGTGAGGGGATATTATTTGCACCTCTATTACCCTTTTATTTGGCAGTTAATTGAATTATTAATTAATGTAAAACTATTAGATTGATTTCGAATATTCCTAACCTCACTTACATGTGAATAAAAGGTTCACGGTACCTTAAGGTGTGATGCAAAAGGCCGTAGTCGGAGAGGGGGGGTTCGGGGTTCAACCCTCCCTCCCGAAATTTTATGAACAAAATATATATGGTTTTATTTATGTTTCAAACAATATCAAAATTAATGTACAAGTACAAATTAGGGGGCTGTGTTACCATAAAAAACACTTCAGAGAGCTTCCAGAGGTGTTTATTATTTAGAATTTTTTTTAGCCTTCAGCAGTTATGGTGTTATGTTGCCATAAAAAAAATTTCAAATAAGTTCTAGAGGTGTTTAATATTCAGAATTGTTCCTAGTTTTTGGCAGTTAGGGGGTTATGTTGCCACAAAAAACACTTTAGAGAACTTTCAGAGTTGGAATTTGTCCTAGCCTTCGGCATTTAGGGGGTCATGTTACCATAAAATGCACTTCAGTTAGCTTCTAGAACTGTTTTTTATCTAGAATTTTTTCTAGCCACCGTCAATTTGGGGATGAGCTCACCAAACCCCCCCGAAATTATTGTCTGGCTGGCCTTGGACTGAAGCTCAATCCTAGTCCCTTTTTTAGTGTCACAAAAGCTTTCCTATGAAATAATGACATTCCGTCTTGATGTGAAGAGTCACACAATATAGGTTGGGGGGCAAGGAGGTTAAAAAAAGGTAATAAAAAGCGCTAGGTGGTTAATGGATGAACGCCAAGATCCTACGAATATATTATTACTTGTCAGGGGGGGACAATTCCCCCCCCCTTCCGATAGTACAGTCATATGGAACACATTATTAATACAGCGACTTGTTTGGAGTCATGCATATTCTATGACTTAGAGAACTAATTCCACTATCATATTATTAATAGTGTCATTTATTCGATAAGTTGGGAAATGATAATTTTTATTTTCTGAAAATGGGTTTGTCCTGCACTCTTTCCCCTCAATCGGTAACGTGTCTGTCTACTGGGCTAAGGGTCCCGGGTTCAACTCCCGGCATGGCAAAAAGTTTATCACTGATGAAAATATGGGTTTAACATTTCACATTGATAAATTAACGGCCAGGGACTGGATGTTGTGCCTGTCCTAGTTTTAAGTTAGATTATAAGCCATACGACAGGCCTAGCAAGCCGGTAGTGGAAAATGTATGGCTTGAATAAAAAAACTGGCTGGAAACAGTAATGGATGTAAAAAAAATACTTCAATGGCCGAATGGTCTAAGGCGGTCCTTTCATGTTGGACTGACCTGCTGATGACGGGGAGATCAAGGTTTAGATCCCGGTAAGATATACTGAGGGAGGATTTCTTCAATGGTTTACCCTCTCCTTCCACGCAAATGCTGGTATATTTACTTCTAAAACCCTTCCTTCCTCATCTCTACCCCATTAGAGTAATTATGATAAATGCGTATAACCTGAACGGTTAGTAAGAAGCGGTAAAAAAAGAATGATAACAGATTTCGCGACGCCGTTGATACTTGGTACAGCCCTAGCCTGAAAACTGTTTGTCTGTTTAGTGGCCCAGTGTTTGAACCTTGTCAAGGTCGGCTGGGGAGATTGTTTGTTTGGTGGTATTTCAACCGTCAGTTACCTTATCTCTGAGCTAAACCGTCATAGCAGCTGCTTCTATGGCAGTCCGGGATGAACACATTCATAACGCCGAGGACGGGGGAACAGATTATCAGGGGGGGGAAAAAATCCCTATCTAAAAACCAAATAATTATTTTTTAGAATCAATTCAAAAAACATATAAATAAAAATTTAATGTTTGTGCATCTCATTTTATTTTTTAAATATTTTCTTAACACCGTGTCTTACAACAGGGTTATACTCCTATTCATTAATTTCTCTAATATGTTAGGGATCAGGAAGGTTGAATTTAGAGGAAGTCCACCCTCATTTGCGTGAAGGTAGAGTGTAAAACCATTTAGGAAATAAAAAAAAATCAGTGCACCTGACCGTGATCGAACCCCGTCATTCTAATTTGAAAGAACAGCGCCTTGCTTCCCAAACTTCATTTTTTAACGACGACCCAGTTTTAATGAACACAAGGAGGAAAAAAGGAGGGTGTTTATATTAGTTTTTTACTATTTTTTTCATGATTATATATTTTCGAATGATTACAAAAATTTTAACATATAAAAACACTTTTCGCGATTCTATCACAACAAAAAAATCTCAGCTCGCGACCCACATTTTGTGAACCATTGCATATTAATTATTTTTGTATTCATTGTTTTAATATCCTAAACAATGAATATAAAATTTATTTGAAACGAATTTTAATTGTAGACTAAGTAAATCAGGTATATATTTTACTATAATATAACTTCTATATTAATATTAGGTACTATAGAACTACCTTGGATAACATTAAGTGCAGTAATTATTGGTGTTTATTAACTAAACAACGAGATTAATAACTATATATTGTAGTCTCATTGATGAGGATGATTCATAACAGTGATAGTGATAATGTGTTTTTGTTTTATAGAAGAAAAATATCTGCCGGACATCAACTGAAATATAAAGCAATGTTAGTTTTCAAAATTTAAAAAATAATATACAGTACTAGCAATTTAATGTTATGGCTGTGTAACATAATAGAAATAGTCTTTCAAGAGTTGAAGGTGAATACTTTCAACTACAAATATCAGAGTATAACACACATTATTGCTGTGGTCGACACTTCAATGCTAACCAGGTGGTTACTAGCCTTGAACTAATGCTAACCAGGTGGTTATTAGCCTTCAACTAATGCCAACCAGGTGGTTATTAGCCTTCAACCAATACCAACCAGGTGGTTAATAGCCTTCAATAATACAAACGAGGTGGTTACTAACCTTCAATTAATACCAACCAGGTGGTTAATAGCCTTCAATTAGTTCCAACCAGGTGGTTACTAGCCTTTAACTAATGCCATCCAGGTGGTTAATATACTTCAATTAATACCAACCAGGTGGTTACTAGCTTTCAATTAATGCCAACCAGGTGGTTACTAGCCTTCAATTAACGCTAACCAGGTGGTTACTAGCCTTTTACTAATGCCATCCAGGTGGTTAATATACTTCCATTAATACCAATCAGGTGGTTACTAGCCTTCAACTAATGCTAACCAGGTGTTTACTAGCCTTCAACTAGTACCAACCAGGTGTTTACTAGCCTTCAACTAGTACCAAACAGGTGGTTACTAACCTTCAATTAATGCCAACCAGGTGATTACTAGCCTTCAACTAATACCAACCAGGTGTTTACTAGCCTTCAATCAATACCAACCCGGTGGTTACTAGCCTTCAATTAATGCCAACCAGGTGGTTATTAGCCTTCAACTAACTCCATCCAGGTGGTTTGTGGTGTTAAAAAGAGTATGGAATTGGAAGGAGACAGGGAAAGGAAATCCCCAAATATGTTTGTTTGACTGAGAGAACAATGTTGGTAACTTCTGTAAGCGAGGATCGTTGAGAGACAGGATCAAAGGAACGGCTCCATCCAGTACTTGACGACGGGACCATTCCCCACCGCCTGCGCCCTCAGCACCTTGCTGCGATGCTTGACGTCCTTGGGCTTGAGGACGCTCCTGTGGTTGCTGTACATCCTGCTCGGCGTCAAGATGGACTTCTGGCTGAGACCCGTCGTCTCCAAGAAGTGCTCGTAGTTCCCGCCACTGCTGTTCGGCGCCACGTGCACGTGGACCTTCCTGGTTTCCGCCCCGTCCGCCTCTGGTCTCCCCACCTCCTCCTCCACCTCCTTGCCACCCTCCACGCTGTCCATGTCCACGTCCTCCAGTC
>CABFWB010001893.1:96787-125489 GCA_902151455.1 Timema bartmani | reverse complement strand
GGGGGCGAGGTGCAGTGTTGAGTTTAGTGTCAGCGGGAGATACACGTGCGCAAAGGTGGCTGGGGTACGTCACACCCGACCTCGTAGTCGGTGTAACATTTGTAGGTGTAATGTTGGTTCTGTTTCTTATTGATATCATAAGACCTTTTAGTTATTTTTTCTATTTTTATAATTAGAAGATACTATAGTTATGTTGATTAACCAAAGAAGTTTTAATTTTGTTAGAATTTGATACGAAAAAATGTTAAACTACCAAAATTTGTACTTTTTCAAAGAAAATATAGACACTTTGTTATTTCAATAAAAAAAACGCTTTTCAATCTTAAACATAGTATTTTATTTACTCATCTTGTTGAATGGATACTATTATTAATATCCCAAGCAATACACAATTATAGCATCAAAAATTCGGCATCAGAGTTTCGGGTATCTCCTACCCGCCTCATAGCTGGTGTAACAATTTCTCACCTCATTCACGCCGGGTTAATAAGTACCTACCGGTACCGTACTCAAGAGATTTCTGAGAAGATCGTGCTAGTCTAATTAAAAAACAAAATTGAGCTTGCAGACCCCTAATCAATATATGGTCTTACACAATTTTTGCATTCAAATACAGCATATACTTTTGCATATATATTCCATAATTTAGATTGCTTTAGATTATCACCAAATAGTATTAACAGATAATTTATATGTATATAAAAAACTGTATTTTGTGTGGTGAGTAGTGCTTGATCAGGTTGTAACACCCAGACCACTGTAGTCAACTTGTGAAGTGCAAATAGTCTATTGTCATGTATTATCGTCTACTGTATTTTATACCGGCCAAAACATATTATTAAAGTTTGCCATTGTACAGGTAAACTGATAGAAATAATATTTGCCCCTAGCCAGAATATTGTAATAACATTTGCCAGTAAGTAGGTTACTACCTAATAATATTAGTGGATGCTACATAGACCACTGGATGTAAATAATTGTGTATACATCTTAAGCCTTCAGATACTTATAGCGGCAGCTATATAGACCACCAGATAGAACAGCTGAGTACAGTGCACAGATCACACCTTCAATCCATAAGTGTAAATACAATATTAAAACATACTACCGATGCAAGAATGGCCATAAAAGTTATCAATTTATCTTATTATATAAATAAATAAAAAAACTAGGATACACAATTGAGCTGTCGAATACACATAAATAAGTTCATACTTGTAGGTAGAAAGATACCAAAATAATGATAATAAGCCAAAACTTTCAACTTCTTGACATAGGTACTCAAAATATAAATTTTAAATAAATCTATATAATTTGATGAAATCAAGTTCAATTTATGAATAAAACTTATATAAAAAAATAATTCATTTTCCATTTTCTGTTGGAGTCACTGACTAAGATGCACGATCCAAATACTGTAGCATTCACGAAAGGTGCTGAAGTAGCGCGAGTATCAAGAGTTAGCCAATCAAGCACTTCCATTGTTCAGTTGTCTTTTTCATTCAAAACCAACCGCGTCGTTTTGTGCTCACGCTAACCTTTTTGTGTTAATTAGCCCACTAAATGTATTTGTAGATTGTGTGTTCTTCTCAGACGTTAATTTTGTGTACCCGACATTAACCTTTGCTAACAGGCTATGGCCCAGTCTCGTCGCGATAATTTTCGTGTGACCAATCAAAGATCGCGAAGCACATAACTCTAACGGACATTGCACCATATTGAGTCTCGAAAACTCGTTAGTACACTGCGAAGATGACTGCGACCGGCGTAAAGTTCAAAGTTTTAAATAAAGATAATTACAAAACATGGAAGCTACATATGCATGCAGTTCTCATAAAGAATAATGCATGGAGCTCTGTGAGTGGAGCAATTGTGAAACCAGAAGCGGTTATAGCCGAGCCAGTTAACATTGAACCTGAACAACGGTGGAGAGAAGCCGACCTGAAGGCACAAAGACATAGTGCTCGCCATGAACTCATCAGAAACTAAACAAAGGGCTGCGAGACCTCACGAGCAATTTGGGAAAAATTAGAAGGAATATACCAGACCAAAGGGTCAGCACAGAAGGCTGCTTTGTTGAATAATTTGATGTCCTTGAAATTACAAGATGGCGGCGACATGCACGAACACTCTCGATGTTTTTTCGACATTGTGGATAGGTTGGCAGAACTTGAAGTTGACATTAATCAAGAGCTGTTGGCAGTCATGTTTTTGCGCAGGTTACCGGAAAGCTACAAAAACTTTCCTTGCACCATGTCATCAAGTGACGCATTGCCGCCTCTGAAGATGCTTTGAATCAAAGTTGCAGAGGAACTCGAGGAGCGCAAGGAAACGAGCCGGAACTCAGCACAAAACGCGATGTACGCGGGAAAGTCGGCCGGAAATAATAAACGAGAAAAGCACAGATGGGAGGAATTGGACAAAGACTATGGTGCGAAAAGGGTCTCGAAAATTAAGTGTTTTAAGTGCAATGTGATAGGACACCGGGCGAAAAACTTCCAGAAGACAAGGAAGTCAAACGAACAATCCACAAAAAAGTCGAAAGTGTGTGCCTAGCTGTAATGGACATGTCCAATAACGGTGCATTTCGAATCGGAAATAATGTGGATTGTATTAGCTGGTGTTTTGACAGTGAATGCACATCTCACATATGCGTGAATATCGAGTCGTTTTGCACAAATCAGTCGGAACTTCAATCAAGGAAAGCTAAATCTTGCGAAGGGAACCTGCACGGACATCAAAGGAATCGGTACCGTGTCAATCGGGATGAACGTGAGCGGTAATAAAATGGTGATCAAATTCAAAGACACATTGTATGTATCAAACTTACTAACGTCATTTTGGTCAGGAAGGTTACCGACAAAGGACACAAAAGTGATTTTTAGTGAGACAAAGGCCGATATAATCAATCTGGATGACAACATGCTGCTTACTGTGAAACGGGAAAACAGACTATATTATTTCCTAGAGTTGAGAGACCATGAATGCAGGAAAATCTCAGGCCCGGATGATGCTGCTATTACTCCAAGGAAGAATTTCAATGAGGATTGGCATGCTTGCATGGTACAGCTTAATGTTAAATCACTTCGCGAGGCTATCAAGACGGGATTGATTCGAGGAATCAACGTCTAGGACATCTACAAAGATTTTCAATGCAGTGTTTGTCTCCAGGGGAAGATATGTTGCGCTCCATTTCCAAAGGTTTCAGAGAGAGTGTCGGTACTGGGCGAGCTCATACATTCTGACATCTGTGGTCCAATGCGAGTCGCTTCACATGGAAAGAAGCTTTACTTTGCTACTTTCATAGACGATTCTTCAGGATGGTGTGAGGTGAGATTCATCGAGCAAAAGAACCAAGTGATGGACCAGTTTGATAGTTTCAGGGCACTCGTGAGCACCCAACAGGGAAAGGCGGTTAAGTCTTGCAGTTGGATAGTGGACGCGAAAATGTCAACAAACAGTTTGATGAGCTGCTCCAAAGACACAGCATCTTGAGGCGTTTGACCATACCTTACAACCCGCAGCAAAATGAAGTTTCTGAGAGGAGAAACAGGACAGTGATGGAGATAGCACGCTGCCTTCTAATTCAGTATGGACTTCCACAGACTTTTAGGGCAAAGGCCATCAACACCGCAAACTTCATATGCAATAGGTCATCAACAAGTAAACTAAAAGGAAGAACTCTGTACGAGGCTTGGTTCAGGAAACCATCGGACGTGTCCAACTTTAGAATCCTTGGGAGTGAAATCTTTGTCATGGACAGAATTCCAGGCTAGGGGAAGTCTGGAAGTACGATCGAAGAAAGGCATCTTCGTGGGTTATAGCTCAGAGTCAAAGGCGTACAGGGTATGGCTACCGGAGCATAGGAAGATCGAGGTATCCAGAGATGCGATTTTCATGGACAGGACTCCGATCCAGTTAGTGAAGAGTTGGGAGGACTTCCTACCGCAGAACGACAAGTCCCCAAATTTATCAAGTTCATCAGTTAATGTTAACTCCACGGATAATGAAGATCAACTCATCATGACCAACCTCTCTAACGGTCAAGAATCGCATCATCTGATCGAAGAGCCATTACCAGAGGCACGTCACGATGAGTACGAAGATGCTGAGGGTTTTAAAGGTTTTCCCCCAGATGAATCATTGAACACTGTAAGAAGAGATCCAGGAAGGCAAAGGGTATTGCAGACCGGACGTACCGGAAGACCCCTCAGAGTCTATGCAATGGCGAATCATGTCATCAAGGATGACTTAGTTTTTCTGAGTGAAGTTCTAGTTGCTCGAGCAATGACAAGTCAGGATTCAACTGAATGGATGAAGGCCATGGCTAATGAAGTGGAGTCAATTCTCGCAAAGGACACGTGGGATCTGGTGGTAAGGTCAAAAGCACCAAGGGTGATCGGCAGTCGTTTCGTGACACAAAATAAGTACGGGACAAACGGCGTTCTGGAGAAGTGCAAAGCCAGGATAGTGGCGAAGGGATATGCCCAACAGTATGGCAGGGATTTCCACGAGACATATGCGCCAGTCGCACGCCTAAGCTCAATACGGGTGGTTGTTGCATTAGCAGCCCAGAACAATATGCACATATGCCAGTATGATGTGGAAACAGCATATTTGAATGGGAAACTGGATGAGGAGGTATACATGGAGATACCAGATCAGTTTGAAGAAGTCCTAGAACACATAGTGAGCAAGAAAGGACGCATGGATCAGATTGTCAACAAGGCGAGGGCCACACTAGACGAGTTAGCAGCAGGTGGCTGGGTCTGCTACGTAAAGAAGGCTCTGTATGGCCTAAAACAAGCTGGTTATGCCTGAAACAGACATCTAAATGGAGAGTTGCGTACCATGGGCGCAAAACCCACCAATGGGGACCCGTGTGTTTACATAGGGCATTGGAATGAAGATATCATATCATGATCATCATCATCTAAGTCAACGATATTCTGATAATATGCCGTGACCCCGAAGAAATCATCTGTTTTGGAGACAGACTTGGAAAGATGTTTGAGATGAAGGATCTGGGTGACCTGAAGCGCTGTTTGGGGATGGATTTCTCCAGAAACAGCGATGGGATATTTGTAAGTCAAAGGATGTACATCAAAGACATTCTTCAACGCTTTGGTATGCTGGATTGCAAGGCTGTTTCAACCCCACTAGACGTCAGGACAAAGCTGGCAAATGGTGAGGCATCGTCAACTTCAGATGGTGAGAAACCCCCATACCGAGAACTAGTTGGTTGCTTGCTATATTTGTCAGTGGCTACATGCTCGGACATAGCTCATGCAGCAAGTGTGTTAAGTCAATTTAATGACTATTTCAACAGTACTCATTGGGGCGCAGCAAAGAGGGTACTTCAGTACCTCAAGGGCACTGCTGGCTAGGGAATCTCATACAAGCGTGGGGAAATCTCAATGACGGGATATGTAGATGCCGAATGGGGAGGATCACTTGACAAGCGTTCCTTTACAGGATATGTTTTCATTATGAATGGAGGTGCAATTTCCTGGGATTCGAGGAAGCAACAGACTGTTGCATTATCTACCATGGAGGCCGAATACATGGCCATGAGTAAAGCAGCCAAGGAAGCCGTGCATCTTCAGCGTTTCCTGCTCGAGCTTGGAAATGAGGAATTTGGACCACTTAAACTGTTCGATGACAATGTCAGGGCGAAGAAACTGGCAACCAATCCTGTCTTCCATGCACGAACCAAACACATTGACATTCGTCACCACTTTGTACAGGAGAGTGTTGAGTCGGTTCAACTGGTGCTGAGACACGTGTCATCGAAGGAGATGCCGACCGATGTATTAACCAAGGCTTTGACGAAATCAAAGCATAGGAAATGTGTCAATCTCCTGGGAATGATCAGGGCACCCAATGAGTTTTCAGTTGCTGTCTCAAGGGGAAGTGTTGGCGTCACTGACTAAGATGCACGATCCACCACTATATCAATCACAAAAGGTGCTGCAATAGCGCAAGTATCAAGAGTTAGCCAATCACACACTTTCACTGTTCAGCTATCTTTTTCATTCAAAACTGACCGCGTCGTTTTGTGCTCACGCTAACCTTTTTGTATTAATTAGCCCATTAAGTGTATTTGTAGATTGTGTGTTCGTCTCGGACGTTAATTTTGTGTACCCGACATTAACTTTTGCTAATATTTTCAATGTATGACTTAAATTTTTGGTGACTACTAATGATGGATATCCTATCAGTTTTATTAGCAAAATATGATGGGCACACTTATTTGTAAACAAACAATTGTAGTCAGTGTGTTCGAAATGTTATCATAAAAACCAGGCCTATAAATATCAAGGTCATACCAAGGTTTAATTTTTTGGTGAGGTTTGAGGATACAAATCCCAACCGTCATAGATGGGAAAAATTAGAAAATAATTAATGCCTCTGGAAGCTATTTCAATTCTTTTTATGTTAACTAAGGGTAGGGGTTTAAATAATATATATTAGACTTTTTTTTAGTAAACAATTAACATTAAAATTCTTTCAAAGGTGCTAAATTTAACATTTCTCTTTTATTAGTGAAAAAAAGCTTAGGAAAATGTATAAAATTCATTGAAAAGCAGTTTTATTTTGAAAAATAGAGTTAATTTGATGATATTTGTTATTTATATCCTATCTATCTATAGTTTTAAAATGTTTAAGGCATAATAAATTCACAGAAATTAATGTTTGTAGGAATTAGTTATAAAATCTCAGTCAGGCCAAAGCTACTTAGTCTTTTAACGTGGTACCAAATCATCTTTGGTAAGATGGATTCTGATTTTATTTTAAGTCCCAGGTGTTAATAACCATTTGTCTCAAAAACAATATTGATATACTTGAACATTAAAATGGTGGCTACTAAACTTAGATCTTTTGTTATATTATCATTGTTTAAACAGTAAATAGGGCAGTATTAATTTAATATTTTGTCAAGTTTCCGGCAGCGACCTGGGGATAAGGATGGCAATGATTAATAGTATTACAAAATCTAATTTCATTACATGCAGACTTTGTTAAACTAACTATAACTACTCTAGCATTACAAGAACTAGCTACAGAATTCTACAGGATTGGGGACTTTATGAACACCTGGTAGCACAGTGGTATTTCTTACTATTTTTGTGTGGATATTTAAAAGTTTGCAAAAATTAACATAAAGATATGATTTCCCTTCAAATACATTATTTTTACAAAATGAACTCTTACCAAACAGTTTGAAATATTTTATAATTGCAAATAAATTGACAGATAATATTAAAATAGTGAGTGTTAAAAAACTATTTGTATTCCTAATATTAATTAATGGTTTTGTAGGTACTATCACTAGTTAATTGTAAATATATTAATATTTCTAAACTCATTATGAGAAAAATCTGTAACCCTGCAATAATCCTCAATGTTATATAAAAGAGAATACTGACAAATTGCTACAAAAACAATTTGAAAAAATTATTTAAATCTTTTCATTTGGTTAAGAAAGGCCATATAAGACATGTAATTCAAATGCACGCACACTTGATATTTGTGTTCAAGTTTTATCTGCACATAAGAATTGGTATAATTTAAATAAAAAGATGAATCTTTTAATTTCGAAACATTTAAATATATTTTTTTTTTATAAAATAAGTTATATGTTTTGATTGAATAGTTAAATTATAAACTATTGGTGACTTTCATATTACTGAAACAATATGTATGAAATAAAGTGCATTGAGCAAAAACAATTTGTAATAAATAAACTGATAGAATAGTAGGAAAATATTTTGATGCTATTATAGCATCTTCCTCAGGAAGTAGTATTAGTATTAGTAAGATGCTATACTAACATTGAAATATTGAAGTGTGTATAAATATATGTGTTTGTTTTTACTTTTATTTGTGCTCTATTATTTTCCTATTATTCTATCATTTTATTTATTACACAATACTTGAAACAAAATTATTTACACAATATCAAGACAAAAAGCTTTCAACATTCCTCAAATGTCTTGATTTTAGTGATTCACTTTCTATGTTATTTTCTTAAATACTCTAGCAGGATATTTCAGTATGGAGCAAGATTGGGACTCATATTTTATCTTACTTAAAATAATGTAAAATTATTTATTTTATTTTTCAATCTGAAAGAAAAACAACAGCTTATCACTAATTTTCCAATAGCTGGCAGACACACGAAAAAGGCCAAAAGCAGCTTATTTTAATGGAATCATAGGGTTGGTCAAATGTTTTTAACAAAACCCTTCAGAAATTATTTGACTGGAACCTCAATGTTGAAAGATAACCCAAACAAATTTAAGTTTCAAGATTCTAAGCAGGAAAATTAAAATGTATATTTTCCTTTAACCGAAATGAGCTTAGAGTATAATCTATTCAAGGATCTGAAAACTAGGATAGTGCCAGACCAACACTAATAAAATGTTCAACTATATTATTCTACACTTCACATGCAAACTGTGGCATGAATTTGAACTAATAAATAAACAACAACTCAAACCAATTGTATCATAAGATTGAAAGCTGTTAGTTATTGTAGTGGTGAAATATTATTAATAATCACACGTCATGCACATGGTGTTTGCCGACGTGTGTGTGCTGGTTGTCAACCCCGAGAGACACTCACTTCATATCCTTTCCCTTGCATGTCCTGTAGTTGCTGCTTGGTGGTTAGGAGCACCTCCTGAAGACCCAACAGTTGTGCTTGCTGACCATCGCTCTAGGGGTAGAAACAACTGCTCAAGTATGGATATACTTTTTTATATACAATATCCTTTTCCTTGTATGTCTCTGCACTGCTTGAAGGCACTTGCAGAGCTAGTAATGCATTTATATAAGTAAGTGGACACTCCAGGATCAAAAGGCTGTGACTGGATCACTTTTTTTAATTTTAAAGCTAGTTTAGGGTGTGTGGTCAATGTAGTAGGTAAGATGCGTTTATGTTGTGCTCAAAATTATATCAAAGAGTAGTAACTAAAAGGGTTACAAATAAAAATTTATATTAATAAAATTAATTTAGGGAAGTACAACAAAAAAAAAAGTAGAATATAATGAAGAGGCATATAAATTATAAATGCTCTTCCAAGTCATTCTCATCACTTAAGTCTTCAACATCACTGTTCATTTTGTTGTTTTGCACATCTTTGTACAGGAAATTCCACTATAAAAACATTTCAATCTTGATGACTAAGTTTTTGCAGAAGACCACAAGGAAGATCAATCATCAAAGGCGCATATCTTTCACCTACCTTATTCCAATCAATATAATATCTCTTTGATGGATATCCACAAATTAGCCTAATGGTGACCTCTGTGAATTGCCAAACAAAGAGCAACAACACTTACACCTGTTTGATTCTTGGTAAGAAAATAATCCCAAAGTGTAATGATTTTTTGTATTTTTGTAATTGACTTAAGGAAAAGAAGGATGAGGTGCTCCCCTGGATCCATTAGTGCTTAGATTTTAGTGTAGACTATTTGTCAAGTTCTATAATGTGAGTTAATTGTAGTTTGTTACCTTTTGCATTTTAAATATTACCTAATACCTAATACCTAATTACCTTATTAAAATTGTGGTCCTACTTATAAGTTTAAGCCTATTGATATTACAAAGAATATAGCTTACCTCATATTTTAGTTTTTTGTGTTCTTCATCTATTTGTTCCCTTTCCTTTGCCTGAAAACAAATACTCACTTTAGAATAAAGAGGAAGCAAATAAAGAAGGAAGAATGGTAATAAAGGAGGAAGAATGATGGAAGGAAAGAGGAAGATGGATGCATTTTACTAAACTGACCTGGTCACAGGCTGGAAGCATTTGATGATGATAATAAAAGAACAAAAACATATCATGAAACAACACAGTTAATTTTCAAAGCAAACAAGTACACTATAAATATTCAACTGAAAAAATGGAATGGTTTCTTTGAATCATCAAATGCTTAAAGATATAAGGATTCGAAAAAAAAAAGTTATTTGAGATATTTTTTTTCTTCAAATTTTTAATAAGAATTTTGTTTTAGTGTTAAGTGTAGTAGCACAACAAAAAATGGAGACTTAAAATCAGTTGCTAGACCATTTATTTACTACTTAACTAAATGTGAAATCACATTACAGCAAATAATGTTATGAGCTATATTTTCTATTATAACTAAAGAGAATTAATGTGAACAAAATAAGAATTGGAGAGTAAAATTGTTATTACAATGTGAGAAATCTAAATGTATATCTACGCTAAGATATGTATTTGGATTTATAGTAAAATAAATATGTAGATGTGAGAAAAAGTAGATACAGCCCATCTCAAATAAAAAAGTAATTTAAATAACATACCAGTTTATTTGTTTTGGTTTGAAGTTCTTTAATCTCCTTTTCATGAAGTTTACAAGACTCTTGAAGAATATTAATCATTTCTTCTTGATTAGCAATCTGAAATCAGAAAAACTCAGATATTATTCACTTTTATCAAGTAAAAACACTTTGATTAAATATATTTGTTATAAATACTACCAATAAATAAATATTATTTCATTGGTAAATAATTTTATATTTCATTAGTCATGGTTGAATAGCTATTTTGTGTGTATCTCACAAATTATCTTTAATTGCAGCCTCAGTGTGTGTTACTTGCCTTCACAAGTGTCCTTCTCTCGCAAGTTGAAGACGACACCAACTGGTTCGGGGTATGAAAGTATTCTCGCTGATAATTTCAATTAATATATTCAAAGGATTCTATGATAAGAACAAAACCTACTTTGGCTCGTTTGCTATTTCAAACAGGCAACTAACAGTTTCATTACTTTTCTGAATTTCCAAAAGAATATATACTTTCCAAAAAATGTTATGTACAATCTGGTTACCATGAAAGATAGCAGTCTTACATCTATCAGTTGCAGTTTTCAGGGTAAATAGAGAGTCCAAGGACATGATAACACTATTGAAAATGCTAATAGACCAGTGACTGACTAAACACTACCACTAAGTTTAGTGTATTTACCACTCCTTCCCGAGCTTTCAAGTTTGATGTGGCTGTAGCTAGTTGAGAATGTAGGGATAATATTTCTTCTCTTTTGTCCTCCTGTTTTCTTGGCTCCTCCTGATTCAAACAAAAAACCAAACACTAAAATATAGTTTCAATAAATATTTGATTTCTTTTGCATAAAGAGCCATTTAGAGAAACCAAGCATGGACCAATATAAAATATCAGAATATCACAGAAAAACCAAGTATGGATCACAATATAACACCAAAACATGGACTGGAATAAATAACAGAACAACACAGAGAAAACCAGCATGGACCACAGTAAAATATCAGATAACCTCAACATAGACAAGAGTATACAAAAGAAGCATGGTATGTAACAAAGTAAAATACCAGATAATTCCCGTTTGTACCAGAGTAAAATACCAGAGAAGCCCAGTATGTACCATATTAAAATACCAAAGAATTTCAGTATGTACTATAATAAAATACCAGAGAATACCAGTATGTAGCAAAATAAAATACCAGAGAAGCCAAGTATGTACCAGAGTAGCATACCAGAGAAGCCCTGTATGTACCAGAGTAGTATACCAGAGAAGCCCAGTATGTACCAGAGTAAAACACCAGAGAAGCCCAGTATGTACCAAAATAAAGCACCAGAGAAGCCCAGTATGTACCACAATAAAATACCAGAGAAGCCCAGTGAATATCAGAGTAAAATACCAGAGAAGCCCAGTATGTACCAGAGTATCATAGTAAAATACCAGAGCATCCCAGTGTGTACCATAGTAAAATACCAGAGAAGCCCAGTATGTACCAGAGTAAATAAAATACTAGAGAAGTCCAGTATGTATCAGAGTAAAATATTAAATTAATTACATGGCAATCAAAATATTTATTTAGTGAAGTTCTAGAGAAATCCTTTACATACAGACCATTCCATACTCTAATACCAAACATTGCAAATCAGACAAAAAAAAGTAAACTAACCTAGTACCACACAGTAAATACCAATGAATACCATTGCAAACCAAATAATTCCAAAGCAATAAAAAAGAGACTATCCCAAAGAAAACAAACAAATTCACACTAATCCAACCAGAAAGATCCAGCCTTTTTTACTTTCTCTCTATCTTACAGGTAGAGAAAGTATGGTGATCGTCAAAAAAATCGAACTCGAGATTTTGATGAATTTTGACGTTTCATGACTTCCTGAATCCGAAAAAGTGGTTTTTGAATTTCCGTCTTTCTGTCTGTCTGTCTGTCTGTCTGTCTGTCTGTACCTCCAACTAGAGCCTAAACTATTTTACCGATTGAGCTGAAACTTGATATCTAGGGTTTTCATAGGGTTGCCCCGAGGGGTTTTTGGAATTGGATATCTACCCCTAAAATTAAGGGTAGTTTACTGAAGGGAAAAAAGAGAAAAAGTCGATTTTCTCAAAATCGGCTCTAACGATTTTGATTAAATTTCATTTATGAACATTAATAAATATTCCAAACAAAATGGCTACTCTCAATATTTCGGCAAAATGGCTTTAAGGGCTCCGGTCTGATGCGTAAATTAACATTTTTTATAATAGCTCCGAAACTATTTGAGATATGAAATTACTTAGCATTACAAATATGTATATATATTTATAATACAAATATTTTATTCGAAACATATTTTTATAAAATCAATAATTTTCAATCTATACGCAATTATATATATATTTTTAGCTTTTTGGACATTAAAGCTTAAGTATTGCGATCGTAAAAAAAACTAACCTGAAATGTTGATGGATTTCGACGTCTCATGACCCCCCGAACCCTAAAAAATAGTCTTTGCAATGCCGTCTGTCTGTGTGTCTATTAAAACTTAAAATTAAGGGTAGTTTACTGAAGGGCAAAAAGAGAAAAAGTCGATTTTCTCAAAATCGGCTCTAACGATTTTGATTAAATTTCATTTATGAACATTAATAAATATTCCAAACAAAATGGCTACTCTCAATATTTCGGCAAAATGGCTTTAAGGGCTCCGGTCTGATGCGTAAATTAACATTTTTTATAATAGCTCCGAAACTATTTGAGATATGAAATTACTTAGCATTACAAATATGTATATATATTTATAATACAAATATTTTATTCGAAACATATTTTTATAAAATCAATAATTTTCAATCTATACGCAATTATATATATATTTTTAACTTTTTGGACATTAAAGCTTAAGTATTGCGATCGTAAAAAAAACTAACCTGAAATGTTGATGGATGTCGACGTCTCATGACCCCCCGAACCCTAAAAAATAGTCTTTGCAATGCCGTCTGTCTGTGTGTCTATTAAAACTTAAAATTAAGGGTAGTTTACTGAAGGGCAAAAAGAGAAAAAGTCGATTTTCTCAAAATCGGCTCTAACGATTTTGATTAAATTTCATTTATAAACATTAATAAATATTCCAAACAAAATGGCTACCCTCAATATTTCGGCAAAATGGCTTTAAGGGCTCCGGTCTGATGCGTCAATTAACATTTTTTATAATAGCTCCGAAACTATTTGAGATATGAAATTACTTAGCATTACAAATATGTATATATATTTATAATACAGATATTTTATCCGAAACATATTTTTATAAAATCAATAACTTTCAATCTATACGCAATTATATGAATTTTTTTAACTTTTTGGACATTAAAGTTTAAGTATTGCGACCGTAAAAAAAAACTAACCTGAAATGTTGATGGATGTCGACGTCTCATGACCCCCCGAACCCTAAAAAATAGTCTTTGCAATGCCGTCTGTCTGTGTGTCTATAAAAACTTAAAATTAAGGGTAGTTTACTGAAGGGCGAAAAGAGAAAAATTTGGTTTTCTCAAAATCTGCTCAAACGATTTTGATTAAAATTCGTATCTAGGCGTTGATTAAGATTATAAATAAACTGGCTATTTTCATTTTCCTATGAAAATGATTTTTAGGGTACTTTACAGAAGCGTTAATTTCCGTATCTCCACAACTATTGGAGAAACTAAACAACTTATCATTGCAAAATTGTAGGACTATTAGAAATAAAAAACTTTTATTTGACATATATTTTTATAAAAGCAGCAGTTTCTGAGATATTTGCAAATATATTAATACAATTTTGTGAGCTTTAGTTGTAAACATATACTACTTAAGTCTTAACGCAATAATTCTCCAATGCCATAGAGTAATTAAATATAAGTATCTAAAAAAGTATGTTATTTTTCCTTAAATCTCTTAGGAGAAATGTTTGCATAGCAATGATCTATCTCCATTTTAGACTCAATAGTCAATATTTACATTTTTTATTGGTCAAAATGTATAAATGAATAATTAAATATCAATGCGATGACTTGAAGATCTGCAACACCTTATAAAATGTTAAAATTTTAACCAGAAATCGAAATTTTAATACGAAGTGTTGACCCTTGTGGAAGACATTAAACTGTTTGAAATGCTCTTAGGTGGACAAAGATGCGCCTCTTTTCTCATTGATTATATATCATTGTATATTATTTTATGCGTGTTCTTATGTGGAGTGGTGATGATACAATGTACATTATTCCGTTCAGAAATCTTACGAGTTTATAGAAAGAGAGAGAAAGTCTGTGCGGTATGCCGTACCATTTATTTTCATAACTAAAGGGAAAAAATGCTCATAGTTTGGTTGGGCTTTCTTCGATTATTTTACTTATTTATAATTCTATGTTTTAAAAATGTAATTCTATACACTTGGCCTCATTTTTAAATACAGTTGAAGTGATGGTTTGAGTTCAATGGCAGATGGCCCATCTCAAACTAATGAGAACTCCAACTACATGAAATAGCAGGGAAAAATAAAGATAGTAAGAAGTTTAAAGAGCATTTAAGATACCAACCTTATAAAATTATATAATTAAAAAATAATGTTATAATATAATAATAAGCACATATTAGTAGAAAAAGTAGAATAGAAGTAAATCTAGTTAAGGAGATTTGGCAGTCACAATCAATTTTCTTGAAGAGACAGTCATTACCTCTTTGTCCAATGGCAGTAATGTAAAGTGTGAATTGTGTTCTTCTTTTCATTGTAAAAGCCATTTTGTGTTTGTTATTTTTAATTTTTCTATTCATCTTTCCTGTACCTTATTCCAAATAAAATACAATTAACTCATTAAATTAATAGAGGTTTTCTGTATATAGATATACAGTATTTGATTTTAAGAAGCACTTTTTTTTTCCCAATTCTAACGTCTTAGATTTACAATTATTTTGGCTCGGAAGACAATATTGTATGGGTAAGTAAAGATAAAGACGGCTCAGAAGAATAAGATTTATATTTATTCAGAAGAAAGTGATGAAAAACATATATATTGATAAATAAGATACTAATGTTGTTAGTAAATTGAATTCTGTAATAAAAATATTTATTATATATATAATATTTTAGCGTTTTTTATTTATTTTCTTAAAATCAAAGCTTTTTTCCTGTTGGAGGTATAGAAAAATTAAGGTGCGTCTTACAATAGATGGTGTCTAAGAATCAAAGAAATAAATTATTATATATTTGCATCCAATGTCCATTTCTGTTGTTTGTCCTTTATTTTATTCACTTTAAATATTTATATTTATCTTGTTATTTTTTAGAAATTATCTTTTTCTCCCTTTTGTGTATTTGATTTCCTCTTTTAGGAAGTTGAGTTATGCATTTCACTCACCCTCCTGATGATAACCGATATAATAAAAACCAGTTCAGACTATTGGGCGGTAATCATTAATTTTCTTGAAGAAACTACCATTACCTCTTTGTCCAATGGCAGTACCTAATGTAAAGTGTGAGGTGTGTTCCTTTTCATTGTGAAATCCATATTGTGTTTGTCCAAGGCCACACTAGATATAAAAGCCTCAAGGCTTGTTTCATGACGTCACAGTATGCGCCTGAACAGCCGCTACCAACTGCATGATGATTTACGACGCTACCGTGTTCTGGCCACACATTTCTTTACTCTACAGCTCAATTTATAATTAATATATAAAAATTTCACTTTTATTTTATTGTGTTGCTTCTTGTGTTAGATACATTTTAGGTATTTAGTGGGCAATATAAAATAAAGTCAATATTTTGGACTTAACAAATAGGTTTTTACTGACTCCTACACAAACCAAATTCTATTGTGCAATATTTCTGATAACATTTAAGTTACATCCAATAAATGAATAGGCTGATTACAAAATAAATAATGATAACTAGGCTATTTAATTATTTATAAAGTTAAACTCAATTTTGTCTGTAGGCCTATAAAAATGTAATTTTTAAACAGTCAAACTAAGAACTAAGTTTTTTTTTCAAGTTTTCGTTTTTTTGATACTTATCTTGTAGCCTATAACTGGGAATTTATGTTTGGCTTTTATCATTATCTCCTTAATAATTTTGCTGTAGTTGTTTAGCAATACGTTACTAAAAACTTAAACACATTTCTCAATAAAAACCTCATAGCTTGTTCCACAAGTTTTACAGGACTCAACATTTACATTTTCTAAAGCATCCATTACTAGTTCAATCAAATTGTTTTTGGGATTTGCAGGTTAGAAATAATGCCTCATATCTCTCACCAATTACTACATTGAAAACTTTAAACACAGTAACTAAAATCTCAGTGACAAAGTCAGAAGGATATTTGAGAGACCCTCGGTAATGACATTGAAGTAACCATTTTATTGTCGTAAAAGAACTTCTGAATGTACATTTTCACTTAACCTTTTTGGTACTGTTACACCCACTCTACTACCTCTTAGCTACGGCCACACTAGACTAAAAGGAAAGTGGGTGAAATCTAAATAAGTCATAAAAAAAGGTAAAACATTAGCAAGAATTAAATAACAATATGAATGGTTTATTCAAGATAACAACAATTGAAACAATGATTTACATGGCCTCATAGGTCCATCGGAGGTATGTTGAAAATAAAATACATGATAACATATCATTAGTTAAGTGCAGTTTGATTATGAAAATGTTTCGAAACATAAAACATATCCTATAGTCAACCAGGTCAGTCTGGAAGAGACAACCTACTTGACCAAACTACAATAAGTTCAGATTCACAACAGTGAATAAAGACAGAACAACCTTAAACGTTGAAAATGAGAACAAATTATTACTCAATAAATATCGAGCCAGATATTTATACGACTACAAAAAAGGGCCTAGTGGGCATCTTTTTAATTGTTAGAAAAGCATCTGATTCACTAAAGTGAATACAGACCCAATAATTTAGAAAGTTAAATTATTAATTTAATACCACACAGATATTTCAAAGAACACAAGAGTTTGGCTTACAGACGTCAAGTCAAACTCCCGCGGGACTATTTAATGTCAGCACGACTAAAGACGTTATTAAGATCCCTACTTGTTAATAATAAATAATATAACATACAAAAAAGGCCTAGTTATACCACCAGTAATTTCTATTTAATGATTTGGAAAATATTAAAGTCTAAATTAATCAATAAGCAAAATTTTACGTTACTTTAACATATAATTCAAATAATAATCAAATAAGGAAACATTATCAACAAGGGAGTTTACATTTACTAGTAACTACAATATTCATACTATTTAAATTAAATACTTCTAGCAAAAATTAGTTCATAAACGTGGCAATCTAAAATATTCAAGTGACATAACATACACTAGCGCCGATGTGGCACCAGAAAAAATTGGTGTCCCATATCAAAATTTACGTTTTAAACAAAAAAACTTTTAGTTATTATATTACGATGCCTATTCCGGCTTATTCCAAATACTACTTTAATTTAGAATTCCAATTTGAACAAGCCATAGTTTAAGTCTGTAAAATAATATCAATGAATATATATAAAGAGAATAGGTTATCATCCTGTAAATGTCCAAGTCCAGAACAAGAACACTCCTGGTGGTGTTAAATATAATAGTCGACTTTATCTTCAGATTCGCCATGTTATATAGGGAATAGCCGCTTGGTTGGGGAGGTGGGATGATTCCATACTAGTCAGTGACGTCACATCGGCCATTATGATGCTTGCAGAGAAGCACTTAGTCAATCGATCAAGCTTGTGGACTCGCTAAGCTGAATAGATCATGTACTCCCTCCCTTTGTTGATGAGGCTCCACTTGACCAGTACACCTGTGACGTACACATATCACGCGATGTCTTGGCAGTTGAGAGTGTTTCGTCCGTCAGAAGGCAGGATAGTCGTAGTTCAGTCCTCGAGTGTATTTTTCGTCTGCCCCCTTAGAGTAACTTCAACCAGCTCACTCGGAACATCAATTGCTGGCTCACCAAGGCTTGTTTGTCCCACTCTTCAATCTAAGACACGACGTGTATAATCCAGCCTTGAAGGTTGTTCTAGCCAGAAGATATAAAGGGTAAGTACATGGACAGTTTGTGATTGCAGGGAGTTTATTCTTGTTTTATATTGTTTAACATTGTTCTTGATATAGACTGAAAACACCTTGGACTACAATAGAGAAGATTACTACGGCAGGAAGTTTATTAATTTTGAAGTTTCATACGGAGTGGGTAGTATGAAACTTGTAAGGGAAAGCCTATGCACGTAGATTAATATGGGGGGTTGTATGATTTAACATTACCAAATGTTTCAGTACTAACATCCTAAAAACCAGAATTCATGCACAGACTAGGTTATGAAGCATACTGAGGGTATTCAGTTATTTGTCTATGACCATGGTTTCAGAAATTATGGGTGTGTACAAAAGTCTGTTCGTTGACTAGTACTCTTTTATTGTTTTGTTTTTTTATTTATGGCCATAAGCATGGTTACTTATAAATGTATAAATCTTATTTACATCTATAGGTTTCCATCGTTTCAAATTGAAACCTGGCGAAAGAAGAGATGTGGTGGAAACTTGTTCATAATATCTATTAGTTTCAACTACAAAGATTTTAACAATTTCAAGTGTAGGGAGTGGTTTAAAATAGTCTGCAAAACCAGTTTCATCGGTAAAAATATTGGATTGTATGCCGAAATTAGAATCATCAAAAGTGTGAATGATAGGGTTGAATTCATTAACAGACTAGGTTACACTATCAATTAGTATAGGTTCATTTACACTTAGTGGGGCTATTTATCATTGTTTTGTCGGTTGATTTTTAAGTTCATCAATAGTTTGTGTAGAAATATATAAGTCTGGTTCGATATCAGAAGGTAGTTCTTCACGTAAAGTAACGTCACTAGTAACATCGCTAGGTTCTATATCGTCCTCATTTTCAGAATAATTATCACTCCTATAATAACTTTATTCATCATCAGATTCCGCATTTAATAAAATTTCATTGATTTCATTTTTATTAATCACATGGTCCATGAACAACTTGGAAATAAAACTAGATGACGTTGTTTATGCATGAGTGTTAGTTTCAGGTCGGTGGTAACATGATTTTCATGGTGATGTTTTCTGTAAACTTCAAGCTATCGATAGCGTTAATAGTTAATTCTAAAGCCAAAAGAATGCAGTACATATTTGTGAAAGAATCATATTTGTCAACTTGAAGATGCGTTTACGCGATATTAGGTTGTACAGGTAATTTGATGCAGTCGCATGTAAGCAACACAGGTCCCGAAAGGGTTAAAAATAAGTACTCATGGCAATCATGGTATACAAACTTTTTCAAAGTGCTATTACACATATATAAACAAAACTCAACAAGTCATTTTCAGAAATTTTAATCTTATCTTTAATTAATTCTATCACCCGCCTCGATGGCGTAGTTGGCTAATGCGCTAGTCGTGTTGAGCTCGACTGCAGAGGACGGGGAGATTGAGGTGCGAATTTCGGTTGGGTTAGTGGGGGGTGGTTTTTACTAAATGGTTTTCCACTCTCCATCCACGCAAATGCGGGTTCACTTCCTCTATATTCAACCTTACCCATTCCTAAACCATTAGCGTAATTAGTACTTAAGCGTATAACTCGAACGGTTAGTAAGATGCGGTGCTAAATAATAATAATAATAATAATAATAATAATAATAATAATAATAATAATAATAAATTCTATCTATTTACTCTTATCTTTAACTAATCTTATCTATTTTTTAATGGTCCCATTTCATTGCCAAAATTGATCCACCAGATCTATTTACGGAGTCTTCTCAGATAACAAAACGTTAATCGAAATGTTCTACAGACACCACGGAACGTTTGCCTGGTACAAAACCCGCTCGGTGAATAGCTGAGAGCCATTTTTATTTTAAGACTTCATCATTAGGAAATTGAAATGCTGATACTCGTGGGTTGTGGGGGTTTGGAATTATTGTAGTTGCTTTTGCAATCGGGAATGCAACATAAAGTGGGCATTTCTTGAAATAAGATTCCAAATAAGGAGTGTAAATATGGCAATGTGACCATGTTATCAGCGAGGTGGAGACTGGCTTTCAGTGCTCAGTGATTAGGTTGGGCGCACCGAGTGACGTGGCAGTGGGAGGGGAGCCTTGAGACCTGTATATCTAGTGCAGCCTTGGTTTGTCCGGGTATATATATTTATATCCAACGTTCCTGTACCTTCTGCCAAATATAATACAATTTCCTCATAAAGCAAAAAGAAGTCTTACATAGAGAGGAAAAAACTACTAAGTGTTTACTTTTTTTTTTTTACTTGCTATTGTTAGTTTGCCATGTAGCTTTATGTATCGTTCATCTAATGTAAAAATGTGTGAAATGTGCCTATCCCTAAATCAAGCTATATAGATCCTTGAACTAATAACACTTTGGTGTACTACCTTGATTTCATAGCAACACTAAAGAAGGAGACCCCAAAAACTGTTTAAAGATGTAAAGCAATTCAAAATATATAATTTTATAAAGCATACCCTACTTTCAATATTCCTACTAAAATAGAGTCCAAATTCAGACCATTATGTAACATTGTAACCTGTTACATCATACTACCCCCCCATATTAAGCTTCACGCAAAGGTTTTCCTTAAGAGTCATACTACCCACTCCGTATGAAACCTCAATATTAATAAACTTCCTGCAATAGTAAACTTCTCTAGTGTAGTCCCATGTAGATTCAGTCTATATCGAGAACAATATTAAACAAGAATAAACTCCCTGCCATCACAAACTGTTCATGTACTTACCTTTCTATCTTCTGGCTAGAACAACCTTCAAGACTGGAGTACACACCTCACGTCCTAAATCGAAGAGTGGGTCGAACAAGCCTTGGTGAGCAAGCAACTGAGGTTCCAAGCAGACAAGTCAAATCGATCCTTACGGAACTAACCAAAGACAACAACTGACTGCGACTTTTCTAGGGTCCGGCGTGCAAGACGGTATCAACCATCAAGACATGGCGTGATGTGTATGTCACAGGTGAACCAGTCAAACAGTTCTCTATCACCACTGAAGGGCGTGATCGAGACAGGCCGCCAATTCTAGCCTGATCAAAGGACTACGTGCTGATCTGCACCCATCAAAAATGACTGATGGGACATCACCAACCAATATGGACATCCCCCCCTTCCAAGCCCAAGCAACTAGAAACACTATATAAACCTGGCGGTTCTGAACACCAGTGGCTATTATTTATCCACGCATTCAGGAAAAGTCATGTCTTGGACTATTATTTATCTACACCTTCAGGAGAAGTCATGTCTTGGACTATTATTTATCTACACCTTCAGGAGAAGTCATGTCTTGGACTATTATGTATCTATGCCTTCAGGAGAAGTCATGTCTTAGACTTTATATTTTGACGCCTTCAAGAAAAGTCATGTTTTAAACATTTATACTCAACGTCATCTGGAGAAGTCCTCTCCTGGACTTGGACATTTACAGGATGATTATGTATTTTGTTTTTATTATCTCATCGATGTTAATTCAATAGACTTGAATTGTGGCTAATTCAATTTTGAATTAAAGTTATGTAAATTTTTGGAATAAGCCGGAATAAGCAATGTAAATTATTTACTAAAAGTTTTTTTACTAAACTAAATTTAAGTATGAGACAGTTAATTCTTTTTGCCGCCACTTGGGCGTTAGTGTCAGTGAAGTCACGTGAAATATTAGATTGCCACATTTATAAACTTAATTTTGTTAGAAGTATTTAATTTAAATTGACTGAGTTTTGCAGACTAAGTATTGTAAGTTCCCCTTTTTTTATAATGTTTTCATATTTAATTGTTGTTTGAATTAACGTAAAGTTTTGCAGATTGATTGATTTAGACATAATAATTTTCCAAATGATTTAATTGAAATAACTTGTGGTTTAACTAGACTTTTTGCATGTCATATTTTTTACTAACAAGTAGAAATCTTGTTAACGTCTTTTGTTGTGTCGACATTTAATAGTCCCGCGGGAGTTTGACTTAATGCCAATAAGCCAAAGTCTTGTGTTTATTAAAATATCTGGGTGATATTTAACCTTCTTTTTTCTGTCTGTATTCAATACGGTGAAGCAGACACCTTTGTAACCATTTCAAAGATGCCCACTAGGCTCTTTTTTGTAGTCAAATTAATATCTGACTAGATATTTATAAAGTAATGATTTGTTCTAATTGTCAACGTTTAAGGTTGTTTTGTCAATATTCACTGTTGTGAAACTGACAGTGTAGTTTGGTCAAGTTGTTGTCTCTTCCAGACTGACCTAGTTGACTTAAGGATATGTTTCATGTTTGGAAACATTTACATGATCGAACTGCACATTATTATTAACATGATTTTCAATATACTCACAATGGATTTTGAGGCCATGTAAATTATTGTTTCAATTGTTGTTATCTTGAATAGAACATTCATAATGTTACTTAATTGTTGCTAATGTCTTGCTTTCTTTGTCACATATTTAGTTTACAACCCACTTTCCTTAGTCTAGTGTGGCTGTAGCTAAGAGGTAGTAGAGTGGTTGGTAACAATTACCTTTATTTTGTATGAGAATTCGATAACATTGTTTAAAAATATTATGTAATGCTAGATTTTTATAAAGGTTTAGACAAATAATTAGTAGTTGCGGTGATGTGTAGTTGAAAAATAGCTTTCTTGTTGATTTCTAAGTTAGATGATTGTCTAACCAGAATAACTACTTGCTACTTTATGAAAATAGACTATAAGGTGAACAAGTAAATACACATTACATATTANAGTAGTAGTAGTAGTAGTAGTAGTAGTAGTAGTAGTAGTAGTAGTAGTAGTAGTAGTAGTAGTAGTAGTAGTAGTAGTAGTAGTAGTAGTAGTAGTAGTAGTAGTAGTAGTAGTAGTAGTAGTAGTGGTGGTAGTAGTAGTGGTAGTAGTAGTAGTAGTAGTAGTAGTAGTAGTAGTAGTAGTAGTAGTAGTAAATCAAATAAAAACTTAAATTTGTGTATATATTTTCACTACCACCACCACCATCATAAACTGTTTGTATCTAGTGTACAGCCTCCCATTTCTTCCACAATTACCTTGCAGTATTTTTAGTCTAAACTTTAAATCAATCACTCTCTTTGTGATTATTTACTTTTGCATTCTCATTACGTGTCTATACCCCTTAACCATTGCTTCTTCTAATATCTCATGTACACCCTGTAGCCCAAATCTTGGCCAAATATCTTTATTTCTAATCCTATTTCTCTTCGTAATAGCTAGAATGCTCTTCTGAAACTTCAATTGCATGCCGCCAGCCTTTCTTTTCTATCTTGCATCCAATATCCAGGTTTTTATTGCATATGTAACTATGGGTATGAAGAACATCCTATATTATTTACATTCCAGGGGTACATATCTTTTACATAGCAAGTCTCTTACACACTTGCAAAACTCTACCCTTACTGCCATCTTTTAATTAATTCTTTCCTTCTACAATTCTTCAACTAAAGGATGCTTTCAAGATAATGTACATGCTCTTTAATAGTTTCAAATGTACTTCAACCAGTTTTGTAACCTTTCTAGAAATAATCCTCTTCTATTATAACACTCACTTCTTTCTTCACCATGCTAAATTTCATCCCATTATATTTCACTTACTCATTCCATTATTGTAGCTGTTCCTGTACTTCCTCTTACACTTCTCCTCATTTTATTAAGTCATACACAAATGTGTGTTTATTGCTTTCATCTTATCCTCACCAAATTTTCTTTCCACTCTATCCATGACCATTTCCATTACCATTATAAAGAATAGTGGTGATAGGGCACTCCCTACTTTGAAATAGTCAATCACTCACTTATGTACACCAACTTGACTGTACTGTACTATATTGTGTGTATCTCTGCTCTACTTACAGCAGCTGTTTCCAAACTTCAATAAATTTCTTGAGAACAGCTTTAGAAGTCATCTCCCTTTTTATTTCTCAATTTCCTTCTCTCCAGCCTTACCTGCATTGTACTTCTTAAAATTCTTTGCTATTTTCCTAACAATTGTGATAAACAAATTTTAATCCTATTTTAGAGAAAAAGAGCAGATAGTATAAAGTATTTATTCATATCAATATTTAGCAACCATTTAGTTGTAATAATTTCAAAGAAATAAAATAAATTAGTATGTTCTTTACTGGTCAATAAATCAACTTTTTGAAAATATTTTGGTCATCTTTCAAGATTCATAAATTTTAAATAGATAAAATGTACTTGTAAGCAAGAATTGACAAAAATGTGTTAGCATGAAAAAAGTTAGCATAAAATTAGAGATGGGTTGAATCCACTATTTCTTGAATCCGAATCTACATTTTATTTTCGAATCTCGAATCTGAATCCTAGCAAATTGTTAGAGATTTTAATGATTTACAAATAGACCTACATTACACAATATAACTCTAAACTGTAAATTAAGATTTATTTCAATCATGCTTTCAATTTTAATCAACCACAACCACACCTCACAAAATACAGGTTAAAATCCAACCAAATTAAACCCTCTAAGACTCATATTATTGTTTAGAAATCAAATCAATCAAAATATGAGTATCTTTTAGTTATTTTTCAAAAGTGTTGTTAGAATGAGTTTAGTTTCTTAAAAAACATGTGAAATAAACAGATTAGGCCTAGTTATCCCTTGATCAACTTTAATCATAATTGAAGGATTATAATTTATTTTAATAAGAAAGCAAAAATAAAAATACAAATAGATACTTTTAATAAAAACTAAAACAACATGCTTAGCAATTAAACATACATTGGAAATAGTGAACTCAATAATGCCTAAGTATGTTTCATTATTATTTTCTTATATATCCATTATCTATCTTCGCGTAGAAAACAAGAAATATATTTGATTCTTGCGTTATATCAATTTCTGAGAATACATTCTATTTAAAACACAAACATATTTTCGACTCCAATATGTTCATTCCCAATTTATTAGGCAGAGCAATGTTTGGATATTTTTACAATTACTTCAATAACATATTTAAAAAATAATAAACTCTTAGTTAAAATCAATTTAAAAACAAATTATGAATAATTAGCAAGTCATTATTTGATTCTTAAAACTCAAGAGCACTTACTAAGTGATCAGATTACCTTAATCAATTTCAAACAAACAATCGATATACAATACGTAGGTCGGTAGGCATATATAAACAGTTTTATCGGTGTCTGGCTGTTGACAGTATTTATTTTTCATGAAACCCAACAAAATGTCTAACTTAATAATCGTATGCAATAAATTGGGGTTCTTTGCATAGTTGTAGATAATTAAAACCAGTTGGATAGTAAGAATTAACAGTATCTTTATTTTAATCATCACTCTGGCGAGTAAACATAATATACGTCTTGGCAGCCGACTTTTTATCATGTGTAATGACGGCTAACTTTGTATCATGTGTAATGTGGTCTTATTTCTGTTAAAAAAAACCATAATTTGTTTTATTTATTTCAAGTTTATTTGTAATTCTAGTTTTGATTTTCAGTTTTTGAAGAGTTTTAATGTGTTCATTAAAATATTTACAAGATTGTTCGTGAGGTGAAAGTTTTAGAAGTGAGCATGTGCCAAAACGGTCGAGTCCAAGTTTCCCAAAGAGGTGGGAGGGTGGGGTAATAGGCACGTAAGATTTTCCACATCTAACAATTTTTATTTTAAATAATGATTATATTCATGCTAATCTCTTTCCTCCGACAAAATAAAGATTACAGATTAAGTTGTGCTTTTCAAGAAGGCCTAACTAAGTAATTTTTGAATTCAAAATATTATGCTTTGTATATGAGGTGAAAGATTCAACCATCAAATCCAGTAAAACACCGAATCCTCAAATCTTGAATACTTGTCAGGATTCGGTGGATTCAAGGATTCGAAGATTCGAGTGGCCCATCTCTACATAAAATACTTCTACTTATAAAGCAAATACTTTTTCCAATAACTGAGTAATGTCCCTTACCTGAGCTTCAAAAGTGGTTATCTTTGCCTTTAATGCTTGAACCTCATCTTGGGCCGCATTCAGTTGTCTAGTTGCTATTGTTGCATTTCCACATTCTTGGTGAATATTTTGAAGCTGTGTGAGCTCTGTTTGTACAGACTTGAGAGAATAAATCAATTTTTGAATATCTTGATTCTTGAAAGACAACTGAAAGTAACATTCAAAATATAAATAACATACTTGTAGCAAGGGCCGTGTAAATCTACAACGAAAGAGTGGGAGTATCTATTTGGCATTTATACACATAGCATCTGAGTCCAGAGATGTAAAAAGCATTAACTATAAGAGGAATAAAAAAAACTTCCTTTCTCTCTTAATAACATAATATTGTAAATTTAAGAATACACAGGAGGATTCAGAAAGTATTAAACTTAGTTCAAGAGAATGAGCATTCACAATATAGTTTCAATAAGAGGCAGCCTTTATTTCTTTGCTCATTTGCAATAATATTATAAGTGTTCAAACGAGTAGACCACATTCTCATGAAAAATCTATCACTAAAAAAACTTAACACTATTGTTTAATCTATCTGTTATGAATTGTGTTATATTTATGTGAAAGTTCTTACTGAAGGCCGATGTGGGTAAATGTTTTAAGTCTGTATTTTATGTACAATTAGCTTTCATAGAAACCTTTACTCGAGTACTAGCACCCCGACTACCTTTTCCCCTCAAAGCTCTCTTCATGCCACACTCCTTGACAAGAGTTAAAAATGCAACGTTGCAAAGTATAAATAAATAATCAAAACTGTTCACAAAATATTTCTAATAAATGCAATAAACTAACATTTAGTAATGTTTAAGATATAACTGTTTGTTTATATTCATATTAATATGAGTAGTAAGCAATTTAATATTATAATATAGCTCTATAAGGAAAACCTCTTTTTGCATTAAGCGGTAAATGTACTATATTTGAAAAAAGATACAGGAAAGGTGGATAGAAACATATAAAAATAATTAAGATATTTTCATTATTGAGATATATTATATATTCACAGCCAATGTTCAATTTCTTGTGTTTGTTTTAATGTTATATCTTTTACATGTTCGTATAGAAGTGTTGTTTCATTCTTTACAAAACTCCTCTTTCTTCATTTTATTTTTTCTGGTTTCCTCTTATAGGAAGTTGCATTGCTCGTTTCACACTCCTCCTAATGAGTACTGGTAGAATGAAACCTAGGCCGGGGGAACGGGCGGTAACGATCAGATTTCTTCAAGAGGCAGCCATTACCTTTTTGTCCTATGACAGCAATGTAAAGTGTGAACTGTATTCATCTTTTCATTGTAAAAGCCATATTGTGTTTGTTCCTTTTATATGTTTCTACCCACCTTTTCTGTACCTTCTTCCAAATATGATACAATTTACTAATATGTTAGCCTCACATCTATATCTATAAAAGCCAAATACCACTCATTGACTGATCACTGTATCTCAAGAACAACAAGGCCTAGGAAGCTGAAATGTTGCATGGTGATTCTTCATATACTGTAGAGGTGCATTAAGAAAGATTTTTGAAAAATTCGACTCCTAAGAGGCTTAAAATTGGTCTAAGGCCTAAACCCATTTATCAGTTTATTTCCAGGGTAACAAGACATAGAACGCTGAAATTTTGCATGGCAGTATATCTCATATGTTCAATGTTCACTAAGAAAGGGGTTTCAAAAATTCAGATTCTATGAGGCCTTAAGCCGGCCTAAAGCCAAAACATGTTTATTCCTCCCTATCTCACAATGGTGATTCGTCTGCTACTCTCTTTTTAACCGGTGATTTATCTTTAACTGTAGAGGTGTATTATAGAAAGCTTTTTGAAAAATTCAACTTCTAAGCGGTCTAAAACTGGCCTCAGGCCTAAAACCATTTATTAGTTTTCCTTATCCCGTATCGGTCAATTATGTCTTTAACAGTTGTGTGGGGTCTGTTAACAATTTTTACGATTTTCCTTAGCGACCAGCATTTGTTATGTAAGTGTGTGATAATTTTACTGTCCAACTCCGTTGTTTCCTTGGATTTGTCCCATTGTAATTTTACACTTTTTTTACTTTCTCTCTATCTTACAGGTAGAGAAAGTATGGTGATCGTCAAAAAAATCAAACTCGAGATTTTGATGAATCTTGACGTTTCATGACTCCCTGAATCCTAAAAAGTTGTTTTTGAATTTCCCTTTGTCTGTCTATCTGTCTGTACCTCCAACTAGAGCCTAAACTATTTTACCGATTGAGCTAAAACATGATATCTAGGGTTTTCATAGGGTTGCCCCGAGAGGTTTTTGGAATTGGATATCTACCCCTAAAATTAAGGGTAGTTTACTGAAGGGCAAAAAGAGAAAAAGTCGATTTTCTCAAAAT